>NJDC01000262.1:657437-676995 GCA_002245475.1 Calephelis virginiensis | reverse complement strand
CTAGCAAGGAAGGCAGATGGTCTATTCTACAAAGGCGCCCGGATCAATACGGGGAAATAATAATAGTGAAGTGTCATCCGCGAGCAATATAATTCCATGATTATCCCTTACGTAGTAAGGCAAGTCGTTTATGTATATGAGAAACAAAAATGCTCCCAGAATGAAGCCTTGGGGGACACTCATGTTAATAGCAGCACCTGTCGATTTTACACCATTAATCTCAACTTTCTGAATTCTCCTGCTCAAATAAGAAATCAGAAGATCGAGTGCCTTATTTTTAATTTCATAATGGCGAAGTTTCCTGATCAGAGTATCATGGTTAACGCAATCAAACGCCTTGAACAAATCACAGAATACACCGAGTGCATCCTGAGAGTCCTCCAAAGCTTCATAAATTTTCTTTAACAATTCAACACCAGCATCGACTGTTGATCTACCTCTTGTAAGACCAAATTGTTTATTATGAAATAAGCCCAATTAGTTAAAATACAATAACATTTGACTGAGAATATTTTTTTCTAACATTTTACTACGGGTATGCAGAACGGAGACAGATCGATAGTTGGTAGGATCCAACGAACTTTCAGATTTATCTAGAGGTATAACCTTACTAAGTTTCATTAGGTCAGGAAAAACGGCATTTGAAATACAACAACCGAATATTATAGCTAGGTATGGAGCAACTATATTTATTACTGAAGCAACCATTTTTAGAGAGTGAACCTATAAATCTAATGTATTATTCATTTTTAACGATTTAAAGGCTTTTACTATATCATCTTTATGAATAAAACAAAATTCAAAATTATTTTTACACTCAGTTACATGTTGATTCAATATTGAATCTGCAGCACTTGGTGAGGAGTTAAGAACTCTGGTAGTTTCTGCTGCAATATTGGTGAAAAATGTTCAAACTGCATTGCAATGTCCAATTCATCTTATATCTCCACATTGTCAATCTTCAAACAGTAATCATTATTAAACATTCTGGTTTTCCTGGTTTCATAATTGATAATGTTCCATGCAGTTTTTATTTTATTTGAAGATTGTTTAATGGTATTTTTCGAATACATGGATTTTGCAGCGGTACAGGCCTTTTTGTAAATCTTTGAATAATTTTTTATATATTCTCTAAATTCATTGGTATGGATAAGCATATAAATGTTCATGAATAGAACATATAAATATATAAATAAATAAAAATAAATAGAACATATAAATAAACCAAATAGAACATATAAATGTTCTTTCATTATACAACTCAAATAATTTTTTTCTACGTTTATAAATTCCCAATGTTGCCCATTCACTAAAAGCTCTATGATAAATATTGATTGATATTTTCTTAGGTGTGAATGTCTGATGATGTGCAGTTTGAATTAATGTAAACAATGAATTATATAGTTCGTTTGGATCATGATATGACAACATTGGTACTTTTTCCAATAAAATAGTTTCAAATCTTTTTAGGCGGCTAGCATTGATAAGAACAAAAACAATGTCTTTTCTTTGAGCTTTTTGCAAAGTTCTAGGTAGTTTAACTAGTAAACCACAATGATCAGAATCCAATTCGCTAATGACATTTTCGTTAAAGGGTGTAATATTTATAAATATATTGTCAATGCAAGTGGCACTTGTAGCAGTTATTCTGGTAGGTTCAAAGAAAATGTTGTGCAAGTTATATGACGTAGAGATTTAAAAATAATAATAAACAGTGTTAATGGTTCTAAAATGTTTATATTAAAGTCACCACAGATTTATTTGACTTTGAATTAGAAGTTTTAAATAATATATCTTCCATTTTCCTTTCAAAATCATCATAAGATGCGCAAGAGGGCTTATATACACTTAAAACAATAAATTGCTCAAGCTCAATGCAAGCGTTCGCAATAACTCATTCAACAGAAAGGCGTACAATATCTTTACGTTCTTTAAATTTAATGTTTTTACTAACTATAATCAATGAGCCACCATGTATCATCAATGTTCTGCTGAACAAGCTGGCAACCTGGTGACTATTGAAGTTGAATATGAGCTGATGGCTCTTAAGCCAATGTTCCGTCATACACAAAATATCAACATTATTACAGTTCATAAACAACTCCAATCCTAAATCTTTGCCCATCAGTCCTTGAATATTTTGGTGTACCAAGTTTCAATTACAAATATGTTTATTTTTATTACATGCTGATGGGTTAATCACTACGCTTGTACTTTCCACAATATATTTTTATTTTTATAGTTTAGCCAACCGGTTTCACTATTCAAGCTCTGATGATGCTTGAATAGCGAAACCGTTTGGCTAGTTGGTACTTAATAAATTGTTTCTATAATTAACATCTTAATTATTTATACGGGATACTCACGATATATTTTTGTTTTATTTGTTCGTCGTGACCACGGCCTATGCAACTATGCCGAAATATCGACAAATAAAATGAAAATATATCGTGTGTATCTATAGGATTAAAATTAAATAATTAAAAATGTTCATAATATACACAACGATTTTAGTCTAAAATCATATATTCTATCATATTCACACATTTTAGCATTTATAAAAAAAAATATTTAATTGCATATTGTTTTTTATGACATAGGAAGGCAAACAAGCAGACGTATTTCCTGATGGTAAGAAATTCACACCGCCTAGAGACACCAAAGGTGGTAATGTAATAGTGCGTTGCCAACCTGAGGACGGGATGTTAGTCCTCGAGCAAATGTAAGTTTATCGCCTACCTTACCCTCCGAGCCGGTACACGTAATGACGTTATGGCGGCTGGAATAGGTAAGGCGGTGGTACCAATCCAGTCGAGTTATTGCGAAACTCTACCACCTAGTCAGATGTCACAGTGTTGGTGACGGTAAGCCTATGCTCGCCTTTCACGAGCTGCCTAGCAAGAAAGGCAGGTGGTATGATGGATGGTAGACTTGCACATATGGCCTAACACTTCGGTCACAAGACAGAGATCAGAGCCTTTATCATAAGTTGGTATAGATTACGTTCGGTAAGTTACGTGTCGAAATCTATGACACTTTTGGCCTAAAAATGTGTTTCTCTTAGTTACAAGTAGTGGCGTTGTTCAAAGTTTTCATATAAATAATTTACAGAGATGGTAGTGAGTATAGTAAACTTGACCAGCCATAAACCCATAGTAGGAGTTCTGCTTACAACATCTATGCTCTATAGTTCTATAGGTCTCTTACAATCAGAAGGGTTGTGTGCTTGTTCGCTATTTAATGACATAAATATCATAATACAAATAAAATATATGTATATAGAGCACAGCCACCCTTAGGTTGGTTGTTATTTTCACAGCCGTATCCTGAAGTGGTAGGCAGAGGTACAATCAAGGGTTTCATGACTAGCTGACGGTACTAAATTTCACGTGTTAGGCGTAAAAGCTATGGCCTACCAGTCACTTATCCAAACCAAGCCAACGTGGTTAACATTAGATAAAACACGCGGGACCTCTTGTTATCAGCGCCAAGGCCTGACCATAATACCACAAATACGATTTGGGATTTCAAGTTCGAAATTAAATCACGACAATGGTAAGTATTGACAACCTGTAGGGTTACTCTCTCAGGGACGGTCTTAGACTAATTTTTAGTTGGTGCAAGATCTTATGGTGGTGATGATACCTTCCTCCTAACAAAAAAGAGCTCTTCCTCTGCAACTATGATTTTAGCCTAGCCCCGTTCTCCGCACCACCAACGCTGCCTCTCCCACGTTGGTCGCTCGTCGTCGGGAAATAATATAATTTGAGCACACACGATTGATAGACGATCGGTGGTAGGGAGTTCTTGGCGCCCCACACAAGACGGCGGAGTGCCGTAGCTCGCCCTAGGGCCGCTGCTGGTTACTCTCGAAGCTCGATCCATGCAATATTGAAAATTGGCATCGAGTATATCAGTTTAGGTACTCTTGAACACAATACTGGCGAATAATAAACATAGGGTTAATAGTGAACAATAAATTATTTTATTTGGATTCGTTGAATTTATTTTAACTAAATGTTAAATTGCTAGTACAGTGTTTAAAAGTACCTAAAATTACATATTCGATTCAAATTTCCAATTCGAATGATATCGAAATGAGAGAGTAATCCTACTGATCTTGGAAACGTTAAAACGGTGACATCAATCAGGACGAAGAACCACAAAGTGTGTGTGTGGGATAAGTGCACTAAAAGAGAATACTAAAGTACAAGTAGTCAATCGTTTAATTGCAAAAAAGGTAATGACATCAAATTATTTAAAACAAGATATGTTCACTAGCCAAAAGCAACATACCCCAACTATCTATTTATTTTCTATAACTATATATCTATCTTTGGTTAAGTTATATGTCCACTTTCAAAATAACTTCCAAAACCCACTTTTCAAATTTGTGATCATTATAATATTTGGTGTATCTAAATTATTATTAGTGTATATTAGAATTATGCTACTGTCTCCATTAGTGGTCGAGATAGGACGGATTCATTAAAAATACCTTTCCGATATAAATACCGAATATATTGAAAAAGACAGAAGTTTACAGTATCTCTATTCGATGACTACTGTTTTATTAGACGTACTTACTACTATTCTTTTCGATTAGTTATTACAGCAGTGGCTATTAGACTATCATAACATGCCTCATATTTACCCCATATAGATATATATATAGTAGTATAGTTACCCCATATTTGTTTACTATCATAGGTATGTATATTATAAATCACATTATAAAATCAATACTGCCGAAATATTACATCTATGATACTCGCATGATAAAAAAAATATTTTTTCGTATCGAATAATTCAAGAAAATCTAAGTGAAAAAAATCCTTTCCTTTTAAGCCCCGACGAAAAAAGAGGGGTTAAAATTTTACCTGAGTGTGCGTGCGTACGTGTATGTGTGTCTGTCTGTCTGTAGCATCATAATTTCTTAACAGATGGATCATAATATAATTTAAACGATATACAGTAAATAATTTAAACGCATTCAAACTACGAAAAACCGACCTAGATATTAGTTTAGTCTAACATAAAACAAATTAAATCATCATCTAAACTTAGAGATCCAATTTCCTTGGAAGTACCTACGGCTCTTTCAAATATAAAATTATTAAAATCCGTTTACAAATCGTGGAGAAAGCAATACCTATAATTAAAAGTACTTAGTAGTCGAACATATAACCTCCCTCTTTTCTAAGTCGATCAAAATTCGTATAAATAGGTGTAACTCGTTTGAAATCACGACCATAAAAATCATCAAAGACTCAAGATACAAGATGAGTATTAGATTAGCCGTCAGCTCATAGATGTCCTGTCCTAACTACAATCTCTGCTTTTTTAATATGAACCTTTCCCTGGCTATAACTAACAAAACAAGAATTAGTAAAATTGGTCCATCCATTCAGGCATGATGCGATGACCAAGGGATATGGAGATTAATATATATAAGACAAGCGTCCCGCCCCGGCTTCGCACGGGTGTAAAATATACTGATAATAATAAACCTTACTCTTTAATCACTTTATCTATTAAAAAAACCGCATGAAATCCGTTGAAAGATTTAAGCAAAGGGACATAGGGACAGAGAACGCGACTTTGTTTTATACTATGTAATGAAGACAGATATCATAATAACTGTTATTCGTATTCCTTCCATTTAGATTCCAAGATTCAATACTCCCAAACTTGTAAACGGGTACGGAGTTCGGGACACATAATAGCGAAGTTTCTTCGTTAATGTGTTCAAGTATAAATTAGAGACTTCAGTTGAATACTTGGTCATAGGCGCTTAGTGCAGACAAGTTGAGAATGTCCTAACAAGAAAACTGTCCCGACCCACGGCGAATAATAATGCACAAAACGGGACGCCGATGTTCACAACCTTCACAACCCTAACAACACTCAGAAGTTCCCCTTCAGAAGTGTTTGTGTAACATTGATTTGATCTTGGCTGTTATAAGTTTAATATTATTGCTAATTGAAATTCAGTAAGGTTATTTGTAGGATATTTTATTGTCTAGTAGCCGGCAAACTTTGTTTCGTTTTGCATCTAATGAGAGTTTGTGTAAAAAAAATTTTGTTTTACTTGTTATCCTTGCAGGATTAACATTTTTCTCCAAATCCTTCTCTGAATCTTACGAATATTTTTTAACCAAAAATTTACCGATTTTATTTTATTAAAAAAGTAGCTTCATGTCTTAATATATATGTAAATTACGAATCACGTTGTTTGTTTGCGATAACTTTCTAAATCAATAAATATATCTGGAAAATACATAAATCGATCTAACCTTTAGTAAATAATATATATAGTATATAGTTTGGGTATTAGTCAACAACAATAATAGGTACTTATAGTTTAAGATCTGAATCTACATCGAACTACATCGATTTGATAATAAAACATACTCGTATTTTATGACAAATTTAGAACGTTAGAAATCATATTGAAAATGAGTTGCCTAAAAAAATGCAGTACAATATGTTTTTATCTATTAAAAAAAATATTTTTAATTTTTCCGACTCCTATTTTCAGACAAACATACATTGATATTTTTAAATGAAGAAACACTTGTACTGTTTTATGTATCACTTATATTTTTTTATTTTATATACAGCCTACCGGTTTCGCTTATGACAGCATCATCAGGGCTAGAACTTCAACTAGTTTTTTAGTTTAGTGATGATGCTGTCATAAGCGGAAACGGTAGGCTTCGTTCTACAGAACAGTCCTTAGCAACAAGATCAGTGGAGATAGAGTACAGTGCTACAACTTGGTAGGGTTCCACCACCTGACCTATTACTGCCGCTCTTAATCATATTGCCATGTTCCGGTAAGTTGGTAGGGTAGCCGGAATACTTGCACAATATGTCTAAAATCTTGGCTGTAAGACAGCGTGGTTGTTTGCTACTTTATGACCCAAAAAAATAAAATTGAAAGTGGCAGTTGCTCTCGCCCATGACAGAAACTAAAAAACACTAAATTATTTAGGTTTATTACTATAGTTATAGTTCAAATCTGTATAGTTTTGATAGGTACTTTTTTACATTATATATACGTATACATTTTTCTTATTTTTAATTTTTATTTTGTTGATACGAGTATGTATTAAACAAATCTGCTGAACATATGTTTTTATAATATCCTCAAATAAAAGTGTAGAGATCACATAGTTTGACGAAAAAACCGCCCTTTGTCTACTAATAAATATAAACTATAAGTTATGTTACTGACATTTCTATTTACTTTTTGTAAGTATGATTATATACAATGTAAAGTACATATTTTATACATTTAGTCTGCGGAAAAAGTAATCTTTGTTAGTTTGGACTTCTCTTCATAAGTAATCTTGCTTGTCAAGAAAATTTCTTTAAATCTGTCAAAACATTGAAGCGTTATTTCAACTTTTACATTAATATTAACAGGATTGCAATATAATTATGCAAAAGTTCCCCGATTCGGAGATACCAAAACATATTTTAGTTCGCCCTGCAAAATATCCATACAACGTACAAGTTGGGTGGAGTTTTTTCTCAAGTTTTCTTCCTCACTTATTTGAGGACGGTCGGAGCGTCGAACTCCCTAACTCAGTTTATTGAATTTAATGTACCTCCAGCTCGCAGCTCGTTTTATAACGTGTTGACAACGTCAGCCATCATTGGATTTTAATCCTTTAGCCTTGAGACTTCATGTCTGAAATACGCCAGTAACAACATTATGCACAACATTGCAGTATAAAATTTAAATAAGTTTACAGTCTAAGAAAAAAAATGTTTTGTTGTTACACCCGCTTAATGAATTTGTTAGCTCTATTTCGGGAACCAGTTAAGATATGGTGAGAGTAAGTTATATCACATTTAGTTTCGTATCTTCATAAAAATTCACATATTTATTAAAATATACCAGTTCATGAAAAGGACAGACAAACAAAAACACACTTATTTATTGATAAAGGTAAACATTGTCTTCACTTTAGATTCTGAATCTTAGATTGGACAAAATAGGTAAATTGAATTGTTTCCACTTGGTGAAACTCCAAACATTAACCGCCAAACTTTTGTTTTTGGTTGTTAAGTAATAAATTTATTAACAAAAAGTTAACACGGGCTGTGTTAACTAAAGATGCTGTCAAAGCGAAATATATATAAATTTATGATATTGAAGCCTTTCAATATCATAAAAATAAAATAAACTATATTGATAAATAATAATTTAATCGAGTCTGTTAATAAAGGAGTAAACTTCTTTCTATGAGTTAAAACTAATACGTACATAGTTCTATTACTTCATAATGGTTAAGTGATATACACCAGGATACTGATATCCAATCTGATATGATCACCATATTCATGGATTTTAGATTGTCTGTGATTAGACAGTTGGCAACCCTACCGACGAATTAGGTATTACATTTAACTCTGGATATATTTCGTTTTTCGGAAAACCAAATATATAATACGACTATATTAGAATTAATTGAGTCTGTTAAAAAAGGAATAAACTTATTTCTATAACTTAAAAATAGTAGGTAATATACGCCAGGATACTGACATCAATTTGAGATGGTTTGCGATTAGACAGTTGTAAAATAAAGGCTTATTTTCAGTTATAATGGATTTCCGCTAAAAAGTCTGATTCAATAAAATATTAGACAGTTTTCAACCCTACCGACGAATCAAGTATTAAGTCAAACTCGGGGTAAATTTTGTTGTTCGGAAAACCAAATGTATAATAATGAATGATAATTCTTGCAGAAATTAAACTTGAATCTCATTTTTTTAACCAACTTAAAAAATAGAGCAGATTCTTAATTCAACTGTACGTTTTTTATATATTTTTTGTATGTTTGTTACGCGGTTATTCGGCCAATAGCAAACCGAAGCAAACCGATTTTGATTATTGTTTTTAGCCAGGCCATAATTTCGAGTCGCTCCAATTTCATCATGATCTGACTAGTGGTTTTTGAGATATCATTAGTAGTGCATACATTTTTCACTTGTCTTGACGTTCTCATCAAAGATTAGAGGAAATTTCTGCATTATTAAGTGTAACTTAAAACCAACTTGTAGGATATTGACAAAGCTTATGATTTTAAAGATAGCAAATGGTATTATTACGTTTAACTCAAAACTACTTAGCAGAATGTTGGTAAAATATATGTAGGGAACATTTATAAGCCATTTGCTAACTTTTGAAAAAATAATTATCAAACCGCCACATGGTACTTAACTAACGAATTAGGTCGGTATGGAGTCGGTTTTTGTATTTTTTTGCGCTTAATTATTATACAAATGTTGTCAACTACTCGTTCTATCTGCAAATTAAGGCTTAAAGACGAAAATTACGTAAATATTCGAGATCACGTTTATAAAGAAAAATAAATATGAAGCAGCGCGGTAACGAGGGAATTTTTCTCTTGGTCTGCCGCAAAAGGTTTTCCTGGGCCAACATTGACATTTGGAGTAGCGACGCCACCTTTCCTCTATGAGTTTGCATGTACACTCGTTTAATCCTACAACACGACAGCGCACAATTTTTGTTAATATTGTTTGAAGAAAATGTAGCGTATATGAAAAAGTATTTTGATAAATAAATAAAATAAAAATGAATCCCATTTCCTTGTTGAAAAATCAAACCTGAACGGATGGATAAATTTTGCCGATACTATTTTTGTCGTGTTAGTTATTGTCAGAAGAAGGTTCTTATAAAAAAAACAGGATAATTGCACGAATAATGGGAAAAACAATGCTTTAATACGAACTGTTAGTATAGTGGTTAATGTCACGCGATATTAAATTCGTCGGGTCGGCTAGTAATCTATAAATGTTTTAGAGATAATTTCGCCTTCCTTACAATTTCACATATTCACTTGTGGTATGACTTTTTTATATAATAAAGAAGTAAATAAATAAATTAAAAATATTCTTTTGGTAAGGTGTTATTATTGCACTTTCAACATTAATATAACAACATTAACATTTCAACTTTAATATTAATAGGATAGTGAGTATTGAATCACTTCCATATTAATATTATAATTGCGAATATTTGTACATTTGTTACGTCTTCAAGCAAAAACTGCCAAATCGATTTTTATGAAAATTAGTACACACATAGAGCGTAATCCAGATATGCACATAGGATATTTTTTATCCCAAAACAATCTACTATTCCTGTGGGACCAAGCGGGCAATGCCGCGGGCAACAGCTAGTTGACTATATAACTGGCAGAAACACTATTAAAAAATTCAAGACAAGAAGCAAATCTGTTAACAAATTGGATCTATATTCAGTCCCGAAAAAATTAGGTATGGTTTTGTCATTTTGGCATTTTTGCAGGGTCGTCCTTGCCTGATGAATATTAGATATCTATAATTTGGAGTTGAATCTGCTAGCTCCGAGCTGATTAAAAAACAAGCTAGTTGACGATGATATCTTTGAACATGGTTTTGAAGACGTATACTTGCAAGTATCTGTCAGCATAGTTTTGTATGGCTATTACCTGAGGGCTTTCCTGTCAAGTTCCGAAGCTTTACCTTACTTCATCCCAAAAAGGTTTCTTCTGGGCATAAGGTGGACCTTAAAATTTAAATGAAACTTCGGGACATAAAAATTAGTCTATAATATATTAATTCTATGCTAAATTTCGTCATAACATGTAAAAGGTAGCAAAAAACGCAAACAATAATATTACTTATACTCTGGAGGGCCTACTTTATGACACAATATAGCTCTGTTTTGAAAATCAAAAGGTCCTTTATAGACTAGCCGAAATTCATGCCCTTTGACATGCCATATTGATAAATACGAACCGATATTTAATTAAAATACTATATTGCTTCACAAAGCATTCAAAATGTTTGTACTTTAACATCTGAAGGACACTTAAGTGACTCTGAATACCGGCACGTATTCGATTTTCCCGAACATATTTCACTCTACTGGCGTTTGACGTGGCTTTCCACGTTCAGAACACTTAACTATAACACATTTTCAAAGGGAAACAAGTATGTGAAGATATCCAAATATTCAGATATAATATTGGCCTACACAAGTTTGTTCTTGACTTTATTTACGAAATATAATACTTTTAATTTGGACACATTATTCATCCATACATAAATATGAAAGTGTGTTTCTTTGGTCTTTCACGATATCTAGATATTAGATGTAATATTGACCTACTTTAATATACTCTACCCGTTATTGTTTTCATTCTTCAATATGTAACACAGACAATACAGACGTTAATCTATAATATTATATAGGAATTGGGCCCATAATAATCCATGCCCATATTATAAAACCAAAAATCTGTTTTGTTTTCTTACACGGCACAATGGGGTGATGTTATATTATTTTTCTTTGTGGAGATGTATATTTTGACCAGATTCGACTCGGTCCCACATCGATAATTGTTATTGATAAGACTAATTTATTTAAGTTTCCACTTCGTTAGTTAAAGTTTTTTTTTAACCCCAAAGTAAGCAAATTATATACTTGTGTTATGGGTGTTAGTCAACGATTCTAATACATAGAAATACTTAAATAGACACCAATACCAATACTTAAATATACACCCAGACCCGGAAATACAGACATCTAAATGTTCATCACACAAATGCCTGCCCCCGTCAGGAATCGAACCCGAGCCTCGCGGTTGGTCATTAGGGTACTCCTACTCCGAACTCCCGAGAAGAGCTTAATCAATACCTGGGCTTAAGCACGGGCAAATTCTAATACTTTTCTAATATTCGTGGTTTAGGATATAGGTAGAGTTTCGAAGTTTGTAACCACTCGTATAAAATTCAGGTAAAATACTTTTTCAACATTGCTTAACGTTAGTTGTTGAGCACGCGTTTCAAAAGCTAGATAAGCTTTAAGGCTTCTTTGAGTAACAATGTGGGCAGTGTTAAAAAGTTTATCTTTGTTCCTTTTCTTAGTTTCTATTTCAACAACGTGATTGTCATGCTCCAAAAAATTTCCCAATAATTTTAAATTTTCAAATATATGTCCACAGTATATTACAAATATCATCACATTACATGATAAGTTTTGTGGTCTGTTTTTCAACGCCACTGCTATAATTGACGGATAACCTTATGAATAAGTGACTGGTGTTTGTATGAAGTTCATATCATTACATTGGTTTACAAAAATTTAAACATAAATCATGACTGGTGCAAAAAACGTCTGCATGAGTGTGTAACAGACGTCCAAATAATAAGATTTTTATATTCAATTGTTTCTATTCTAGGCTCTAGGTGACACTCCATTTCGAATTATAAAATAAGTGAATACACTTGCCAAAATTTACTCAATCGGTTTCAATCTTTTAAATGAACAAAAATAGCCAACTGGTTACGCTTTTACAGCATATTCAAGGCTGTATATGTGGTGTATATCTTAATTTAACAGTTTTTGCACCATATATATTAAATGAAATTAATCAATTTTGGTGGTATTTTATACAAACTTGATCAGTGAAAGTGTAAAAATGAAATAATCCTAAAGAAATCTGTCATGTATTTTCTTGTTGCCGCCAAATGTCATTAAATTTGCCTCTTTTATGTAATATTGGAATGCAAATAAGCAGAGGGATTTCCTGACGGTAAGAAATTTACGCCGCCTAGAGTCACCAAATGTAGTAATGGTGCATTGCCAACCTGAGGCCTGGATGTCAGGCCTCGAGTAAAAGTAAGTTGGCCGGCTTATCCTCCGAACCGAAATACATCAACGACAAGCACTGACGTTATGGTGGTAGGAATAGATAACGCAATGCTATGCTCGCCTTTTACGAGCTGCCCGGCAGGAAGGCAGGTGGTATAGTCTGCAAAGGAGCCCGGACCAACTCCGGGACCTGACCGGACCTGAGTAATGAAGTTACCACTCAAGACTCTGACATTACTTTCTTTCACGACTTATGAGTAATTTTGAATAATTTAAATTCAATTGTCTTAAGTCCCGTAACCTGTTGCAAATTTCAACTTGACTAATGGCAAATGCTAACGCTTGTGCCAAAAACTAAAGAAAAAAACCTTAACTTATACTAATTTAACATTAAACGAACGTATGGCTGTTGATGTCGGCAGCTTTTTAGTGGAAATTTTTAATTGTTTTCTTAAACATTTTTTTGTAGACATCAGTATCTAACAAAGCGAACCATAATATCTAGTTTGTGTACATTTTATTTTTTGGCAATTCCCTGCCAATATTTGGATCGCGGTGATAAATTCAGTTTACAGGATAAGGATTATGCAGCATTCTCAATTTCCTGTGACAGCGTTACATCCGGTATGCAAGAACCCGCTCCGCACCCACAGCCTTTCGCTACCATAGGGGTAGCGCAAAATGGGACGTGAGCATTTGCATAGCGGTGCTGGGACCGAGCAGACCGGCAAATTGTTGCCGCATCGATGACTCGATCAATACGCCGCTATCTTCTCTGTATCTGGTTTGTGTATTTGTATTGTCCGCCTCGGACATGCCTCATCCATAATTTATGTGTCGATGATTTTGTTTCTGATATGGTTTTGTGTTTTAAAAATCTATGAATTTATTTACGAGAAAACTAAATTTGGTCTTCTAAGAAAAGAGATATATGGAAAAAAATATCTGTAATTGAAATGTTACTAATAAAACATAATTCTTGAAGAATTTATACTAAGTACCTACTACTTTTGTAGTCCTACTGGAAAAGTAATACATAATGATTTTGTTTTGTAATATCTATGTTAAACTTATTGATTTATTATTTAATAGAAGCTAGCATGTGTAATTTTAGATCCATAAAATTTAACACTAAAATGAAAAAAAATAATAATCCTCGACGAAAAGGAAAGCAAAGGGGGTTAGATATCAAGTCCAATCCTTCAATCCATCCATGGGTACATCCGTTTAAAAGCTATCGTACTACACATGTACACACACTCCCACACACACACACACACACACACACACGGACACACACACACATACATAGAAACACGTCAAAATAAAAATTGCTATAAAAATTGATATTTTAATTGAATGTGTTGTTGAATATTTTTTTATGTTGTGTATGCACCCATGTTACCTAACGTAAACTGGAAGAAAATATGTACTAGCACTAAGGTTAGCTTTCGCATATTTTGTGCAATAAGGAATAAATAAAAAACCGTCTCTACTGTAAGTCAGAAGCATCAAAACATTTTTCTCTTACATCATTTTGATTAGGCATTCAAAAATACCAGGAAAAATATAGTTGACAGCCCTATCTAAGAGATTCGGATCCTCAGCACGAGGTCGGTTTCGGTTCGTTTAAGTTTGACATCCATAACGCGGCTGTTTGTTCAGCGGCTCCTCAGTATGTGTAGCACGGTGACAGAATTTGCAATGAAAATTTCCTTAGTTTAGGATTGCAGTTGCGAACCGACATCTGGCTTGCGATTGGGTAATATCACCGAATTCACTTCCTGCATAATCAATGACACTTGTAATTTTAAATGATTCTAGCCGTCTGCTGTTTCAATAAACTTTACAGAGATTCTATGTTTTGTGATAACTATACGGGTTTGGTTATATTTTGATGATTGGAATTTTCCTTTCCTTTATTTTTCTTTTTCTTTATTTATAGTTTAAGAGCGTCTTTAAATACTACAAATGTTTATCTTTTATCAGTAAAATAATAAAGCTAAAGATTATTCGTATTATTAAGATTACAACATAAAAAAGACTAGAAAATTTGAATAAAAATTAAGTATCAGGATTTTTTTTCGGTGGAAAATTGCAAATTAAATCATTTTAATTGGTTTAAGTATAAGTTTCATCACAGTAATGCCTTCTTCTATTAATTTTTTTACTTATATTTTTGAATGAAATATTTAAAGAAAGAAAGATAATATAACCTCAAGCAGGATTTTTACCTGCATCTTTTCGTCTCTCCCGGACGAATGCTCTAAATTATCCCGAGCATTATCGAATTGTAAAAATTTATCCCACGCACGAGACAAGTGCTAAAATTAAAACTGTCTTTAGTAATGAACTACCGTTTATTATTGTTTTAAATTATTTTGCATTATTTGCTCGTAACACAAGCCTTTCAACGAAAACGTCCAATTAGGTAAAAGCTGCCATTTTGCTTCTTATTAATGCAATGTGAAAAAGAAAAACGCGTTATTGGGTGTTTGGAGAACTTTTTTTTGTCTGAAATTGTTTCCCTTAATTGAGTCTTATTTATAAATGTATTTACTATCTTCTTTAATTATTATACAGATTGACTACATAAGTAAAGTGGTTCAAGTGGCCCATACTGTATATTACATAATTTCTCGAAAATCTCTGGCTTCTAAACAAACAAAGAATGGACAACGCAATAATCAAATTAAACGAAATTAATTTTCAGAACATGTGTATTAAAAAGTTACAAAAATATTTAGAATACCAACACATTCTGCCACATTGTGATGTACAAATATTAAATACAAATTAAATAGTTTAATGTTAGAATCAAAGCACTTACTTATTTTTAATATAAGATTATTATTTCTTACAAACAACTTTAAATATATATTAGTTTTAAACTACCACCATCCAACCCAAGCCGGTCAGGAGAAGAAACGGCAAAACAAACTAGCTCCAATCATTACTTATCTGCCTTTTTTTTTGTGTCGGGATGTGAGGGCCTTCTCAACCGCTAATTGCTACTGGAATATACCTCTAGTGCAACAAACAGCAACTGTTAGATAGTCTACTATAAAAAAAGTATCTTCACGCCCATATTCCCGAAGAGGTAGGCAAAGGTAACAGGCAACTAGGCAAACAACCACGGTTCAAAACTAGCCGAAGACACTAAGCCCCACAATGTTATATGTGGCGAGCCTATCGCCAACCGGGCACGTATCCAATCCCGAGCAACGTTTCTTTTTGTTAAAAAAATTAGAAAAACCAAATTTTCTTTTTGTTGCCCGCGCCGTTAATCGAATCCGGGACCTCATGCAGTCAAGTCCAATACCTGTACCGCTAGACCACAGAGGCAATCGAGGCGAGATTATAGTCTACTATAAATTATTATAAACGAATTTATAGTAATTACGAGATAATCTGTAAAGTAAATCTGACTACGCCTTAATAAATTATAGCTCTAATTACGTTTTGAATTGTATCCCTCGAATCCGTTAAATAAAATAAACGGTATAAAAAGTAGCCTAAAGTTTTCCTCGGAACATAGAATACCTAATTGTCGAATTTCAGTAGGTTCACAGTGTCAGACAGACTTACAGATGAACATTATAAAAATGCTAAAAATACTAAAATTGTTTTCTCCTGCTCAATAAGTATCTTCAATGTACAGTATGCACTCTTCTACTGTTATCTATATTAATAATTTCGTCAAGGGGTACGGTAGACTCGATTGAAACCTTACCTGAATAATGAAACATAAAAAAATAATAATTTTGAGTCGACAACATATATCCGCAAAATTCGGATTGTCGAGTATTTTGTTAAATTCTAATATGTTGACAGATAAATCACAGTCGCCATCTTGGGTAGTTAATAAACGTTCCGTTTTATACTAGCTCTTAGATACGCCTCGCTTTTAAGACATCGCGAACTTCGCGCCATAAAAGCATCCATCTAACCACAAAGAATTGTGACTGTGTCAAACGAAACGTCTTGCTGGAAATATTGAGTGAATCAAAACTAAATATCTTTTTAATACTAATATTCTTTTTCCCCGTGTTGGCCCGGGCTCCTTTGTAGAATAGACCATCTGCCTTCCTTGCCAGACAGCTCGTAAAAGGCGAGCATAGGCTTACCATCACTAACACCGTGACATCCGACTAGGTGGTAGAGTTTGGCAGCGACTCGCCCGGATTGGTACCACCGCCTTACCTATTCCTGCCGCCATAACGTCATGACGTGTTCCGGTTCGGAGGGTAAGGTAGCCGGTTAACCGGTTAGCCGGCTTTTGCTCGAGGCCTAACATCCCGGCCTCAGGTTGGCAACGCACCATTACCACCTTTGGTATCTCTAGGCGGCGTGAATTTCTTACCATCAGGAAATCCGTCTGCTTGTTTGCCTTCCTATAACATAAAAAAATATCTATTTTTCTTCAGTCATTGATGTTTTGCGAAAATATTGTTTCTTTTTCTTTCTTTAAGTTTTGGCCTTCACGTATATATAGTATATAGTATTTAGTCATTAGTCAAGTAGAAATTTGCATCAAATTTTATATCAATTTTAATTAATTTTAATTAGTCATCAGTCGTAAGTCGTCAGAAAGTCATGTCAGGCTCTTGGGTAAAGCGGTGGCCTTTTTACACAAGCTCATGTAACGAGATTTGGCGGCAACGAGAAAATATACGATACGCTTATTTCTTTATGATTATTTCATTTGTGCACTTTCACTGAACAAAATTGTACAAAAAGCCACCAAAATTGATTAATTTCACTCAATATTAACACGAAATTCAATAGTAATGAAAAAACTTCGACCATTTTTTCTCTCGATGGCGCCAAAACTCAGGAAATATTGTTTTTGACACTTTTTTATGATAATGTACTCTTTGTTATGTATGTTTTCTTTAAACCTGAAATTGGCCGATTGCGATAATAGTCATAGAAAAAAAAATACTAACCATAACCATAAAATGTCATTTAGTTCAAATGTCAT
Source organism: Calephelis virginiensis (assembly GCA_002245475.1). Taxonomy (NCBI): domain Eukaryota; kingdom Metazoa; phylum Arthropoda; class Insecta; order Lepidoptera; family Riodinidae; genus Calephelis; species Calephelis virginiensis. Next base: position 659,335 of record NJDC01000262.1, on the reverse strand, counting down.
TTAGTTATGCGTAGTGATTTACTTAGTTTGGATTGCACCTTGTATAGGTATATTATTATACTCTTTGGATTGCACACATCAAGCCGAAAATCGTAAGTACGAGTATTTCATTAAATATTTTTTTGGTCGTGCTGTCTTCGTTTAGTCTTTTATTTGATGATACCTATATCATTTTGTTAAAAGCCGAATCTCCTTGCATTTGGTAAACATTGTCACAATTGTGGAAAGTGGATGGAGCGAAGGGCTCTTCGTAAAGTAGTATTTTAGTAGGTATGTAGGAAAGTTGTGTTTTTCAGTGAATTTTGTTCTAAGTTTTCTTCTTAAAGTGTGGATTGTAAGACTTTCTGCATTCAAATAAAACAAGTACTTATTTACTTCCAGTGACATGCAATTTTTGTAATGACAAAATATTTGCAAGAAACTGCAAGCAAATGCAAATGTGCAGTCGATGTGTGGAATGCGACAACATTATACTCGGTAAGCGGCTCAATATTTTTTCTCTATAATCCGACAAATAATAATAAATAACCACATGCATAGCCTGTGTTGAGGTGTCATGAACGTATACAGAAACAGACACGATTTTTTTACCGTTTTTTCTTGATAATGGAATGGACCCTTCATGCACAAGTTCAACTTGAACTTGGCTGGTTCTTATTATACAATTAGACGTTATTAATTGTGTAATATATTTTTGCAAATAATTTCAATTATTGCGAGTGTTGTAGCCTAGAAACAATTAGGCGGTTAAGAAGAACCAAGGCTCGGGCACTTTCAGAACTTTTTCCAAAACAAACAAATACAATTGTTCCTTACACCCCTTACAAATCACAAGACTTATTTGATGACTTTCAGGTAAGTTAATGGTGCGGGTCACCGAGTACAGGAAAATGAAAAATAATACTAATATATTTTCTTATTTTTAATACTAATATATTTTTTACCAATACATTTTCTCCTTTAAGGTTACGATACGATAACAGAGAGTTGACGCTAATCGAAGAGTCACTGGTGACTGATGATGTTTCTTTGGACAACGAGAAAAAACAAAAATCGATGCTGTCAGTCAGCAGTTATTTTATTTCTTTAGAAGAAGAGGAGAAAGAAAACATATAAGATTAGATTAGAGATGTTGGGTTACTCAGTATTCTCTACCGCATCTATTATGGGGAATGCTCTGAGGAATTGTTTAATTTAATTTCAGCCGCTGATTTCCACCTTCGGACATCGCGTCAGAGCTTAAGGTATCATGCCCATCATCTCCATGCGTGGCGATCTACAACTGTGCGATTCCGAAGAAATTTTTTACCCCGTATAACAACTTTGTGGAATCAGTTACCGAGGGCGGTATTCCCAAACAATTATGACTTAGGAACCTTCAAGAAAAGAGCGTACTCATTCTTTAAAGGTCGGCAACGCATCTTTGATACTCCTAGTGTTGCGGATGTTCGTAGGCGTAGGTGATCACTTTCCATCAGGTGACCCACTTGCTCGTTTGCCTCCTCTTCTATAAAAAAAATGGCAGGCAGACCTCCGAAGAAACGTAAATATTCAAGCAGATTTAATACAGAACGTCAGCACCCCAGGACTAACTATGTACATTTAGCACTTTCAAATAACACCATTCAAATATCAGTTCATTTTGTTAGTTCTTGAGTTATGAATGTGTTCAATGTCAAGCACTTCATTTTTTAGGTGAAAAAATTAAAAATCATTTTAAAAATTGTTGTCATAATGGTAAGGTATACATAGACCCAGATATAGCATTAAAGCCAATACCAGATGTATTATTAGATTTATACGAAGGCAATACGTCTGACGTTAATCATTTAAAGGCTAATATACGACAAAATAATTCAAAATTTGCAATGGCAATCATAAATTCAAATTTGAGCACA
>NJDC01000262.1:632888-654161 GCA_002245475.1 Calephelis virginiensis | reverse complement strand
TCGCCTCTTACGAGGTGCTTGGCAGAGGGGCAGGTGATCTATTTTAGTCAGTGGACCCGGACCAACACGATGGAAAACAGAACTTCTGCGGTAGAGTGCTCTTTTATTTGTCATTGAATAACTCATAAATAGTTGCCGATTTTATTTAACTCTTTTAAGTGCATTAGGTGGTTATCTGGGTGATATAAATTCAAGACTGGTTCCGATAGGCTATGTTGGGGTCAGTTTGTCAAAAAACTTTCAAAAGGCTGGGACAATTTTAAAACTAAGTTGTTTACAGTACTTCAACGATATTCTTTAGTTCAGGTGGGTATTACTCGGATGAATAAAAACAATTCAATTTGATATATATGTCTTTTATATCAGATATCCACAAGATCATAAAATGAAAAAAATCTAATTTGGATTGGTTTTCGAATTCCAAATTCCAACTACAGTGAATTACATCTCAACATTTAACTTACAACATACAATTTTGAAATTACATCTCAACTTACGCCACTGTAGCTTCACGACACTGCTAAATCACATACTGCACAACAGACGGCTTCTAAATTAGAAGAGCATTAACTGGAATTTAAAAAACATGCACTTGAACCTAACTTCAACAGATTATTATTTTTTTCCAAAAATTCAATTTCGATGGGGCAGTCCAAACCACGTCCAAAGATTTTATTGATTACCGTTCGAATACGTCCCGTTTTTTAGTAGAGGGATCAATCAATTACCTATGAGATGGCAAATGTGCATAGGAAGCAATGGTTCATACTTTGATTAAGTAAATATATTACATTGAAAATATTCGACTTATGTTCCTCCCCTACAAAACGCCAATTACAGGTGTAAGGACCTAATATATTCAAGTAGGGATATTACTCTCAACCGCAAAAATGTGTAACCTTGAGACGTTAAGTTGCATAGGTGCGATGTGACGTGCAATAACAAATTGCGATATAATCCGTTACAATGTCGTACTTCATAAAATAAAAGGCATATCGATAAAATATATTGTTCGTATTAAATATGTCTCATCCCTAATCTTACATATCTGTTTATGAATATGACATGTTGTCATTGCAAGGGCCAATAAGAAACCAGTTCCTCACTTCCCCGCACCTCAGCTATTTGCCAGAATTGTTTCAGAGCAAAATTATAAAGAATAGGCATCTATTGGGATATATGGTCGATGACAGAAACAGACACAATTTTTTTACCGTTTTTCTTGAAAATGGAATGGACCCTTCATGCACAAGTTCAACTTGAACTTGGTTGGTTCTTATTATACAATTAGACGTTATTAATTGTGTAATATATTTTTGCAAATAATTTCAATTATTGCGAGTGTTGTGGCCTAGAAACAATTAGGCGGTTAAGAAGAACCAAGGCTCGGGCACTTTCAGAACTTTTTCCCAAACAAACAAATACAATTGTTCCTTACACACCTTACAAATCACAAGACTTATTTGATGACTTTCAGGTAAGTTAATGGTGCGGGTCACCGAGTACAGGAAAACGAAAAATAATACTAATATATTTTCTAATATTTAATACTACTATATTTTTTACCAATTTATTTTCTCCTATACCTTTGTGGAATCAGTTACCCAGGGTGGTATTCCCAAACAATTATGACTTAGGAACCTTCAAGAAAAGAGCGTACTCATTCTTTAAAGGTCGGCAACGCATCTGTGATACTCCTAGTGTTGCGGATGTCCGTAGGCGTAGGTGATCACTTTCCATCAGGTGACCCACTTGCTCGTTTGCCTCCTCTTCTATAAAAAAAAAATGGCGAGCAGACCTCCGAAAAACGTAAATATTCAAGCAGATTTAATACAGAACATCAGCACCCCAGGACTAACTATGTACATTTAGCACTTTCAAATAACACCATTCAAATATCAGTACATTTAGTTGGTTCTATGAGTTATGAATGTGTTCAAGCACTTCATTTTTTAGGTGAAAAAATTAAATATCATTTTAAAAATTATTGTCATAATGGTAAGGTATACATAGACCCAGATATAGCATTAAAGCCAATACCAGATGTATTATTAGATTTATACGAAGGCAATACGTCTGACGCTAATCATTTAAAGGCTAATGTAAGACAAAATAATTCAAAATTTGCAATGGCATCCATAAATTCAAACTTGAGCACAGTCCCTCCAGGATTTTTCACTTATAGGGTACAAGGGCAAATTTATATAAGAACTGGATCTTTGTTTCCGTTGAAGGTCATAAACCACAGTACAATCAATTGTACATAATTGAAGATGAAGCAGCGTTAAATGAATCTAATTCTAGAAATAACATATTATGTAGGAGCAATATAATGAGGTCCTTACAAACAATTCTCAATGAATCCAATCCTTTTGTCAAAATATACAAATATATAAAAGGGTAGCCGCAATTTTAGCTGAAGAGGAATTAAAAGCAGCCTCAGAAAATCGACCCAAAACTTTGGTATCAATGCAGTTTTATAAAGATAAATCTCTTGATTTGCGTCGGTATAACACTCCATCAAATAATGAGGTTGGGATCATCTTTGTAGGAGAAAATGGTGAACCTCCATTAAATATAGACTTTACTGCACAAGAATATTCTCAACATTTAACTACACTCAAATCAACCAGTCCCAATATTGACCCTTTAGCCTTTCTTTTACTTTTTCCTAATGGAGAACTCGGATGGCATTAAAATCTTCAACACAGAGAAGAGAGTCAAACTGCTCGAAGCCGTCTTACAATGTTACAATTTTATCAGTATAGACTTGCTGTTCGTGAAAATTTTAGCCCATTATTTTACGCCGAAAATTTTTTTCATGAATATTGTGTCTTGACCTATATTAGGATTGAATCTCAAAGATTATTGTTACTTCGAATGAATCAAAAACAGTTCAGAGCAGACAATTATAACTATTTAATGGATAGCCTGTATAATAATGATAGAGAAATGGGTCAAGGCATTGGTAAAATGATAATATTACCATCAACTTATGTGTGAAGTCCCCAGCACATGATGTAAAATTATTAGGATTCCATGGCAATTGTATGCAAGTATGGTAAACCAGACCTAGTCGTAACATTTACGTGCAATCTGAATTGGCAGGAAATCTTAGATGATTTACGAGGCACTAAAAAAGAACATAGACCCGATTTAACTGCTAGAATTTTCAAACTTAAATTGGAGGAACTTTTAGATGACATTACAAGGAAACATGTTTTTGGAATACCGAGTGCATGGTTTTACACCATTGAATTTCAGAAACTTGGGCTTTCACATGTGCATATGCTTATTATTCTAAGAAATGAAGATAAACCAAGATCAGCAGAAGATTGTGATAAATTTGTGTGTGCAGAAATACCGGATCCAGGTAAAGACTAGGAACTTTTTCAGACTGTGTCAAAATACATGATACATGGCCCATGGATATATGAATCCACCCTGCATGAAAAATTATAGAATTGCCTCTAAATGTTCTAAAAACTACCCAAAGACATTTTGTGAAGAAACTAGAGATGGTACCCAAAATGGAGGTTATGCTATAATAAGAAGAGACGACGGAAGAACAATAAAAAAAGAAGGATTTCGAATGTGATAACAGATGGGTGGTGCCCTACAATCCCTATCTATGTAAAAAATTAATGCTCACATAAATGCTTAAATTTGTTCAAGTGTCAAAAATGTAAAATATATAAATAAATATATTTATAAAGACCATGACCGAGCAAAAAGATACAAATCACAGTAGCGCCACAAGAGTCCAGTGATCAATCGACATCAAGCAATGAACACCATGATGAAATTGAGGCTTTTTTTGATACCAGGTATGTTTTGGCTCCTGAAGCAGATTGGAGAATATTTGAATTTTCAATGCACAAAATGAGTCACACAATTATACTGTTAGGTGTTCATTTGGAAAACCAACAAACTGTCGTATTTACAGATTAGAATGTTCATGAAGCAGCTGCTAGATCAGTTGAAAAATCAACATTATTAGCATTTTTTGAACTAAACAGAACAAATGAAAGTGCTCGACAATATCTTTACACTGAAATTCCAACACATCACAGATTTATCCATGGACTGTGGCAACCACGAATGTCACAGTCAGCGGCTAAAAAAGTAATTGCAAGAACGTATAATTATTTCTTTTCTGATCGGGAACGATATTATCTCCGGCTATTACTTCTTCACGTCAAAGGTTCGACTTGCTTCAGAGATGTTAGAACTTATGAAAATATTATTTACAACTCATTTCGAGAAGCTGTTAAAGCAAGGGGGCTCCTTTTTGATGATCAAGAATGGGAAAGATGTTTGGATGGAGCAATTGGTTTTAAACTTTCTCGGCAATCACGACAGCTGTTTGCGTTAATTTGCGTATTTTGTGAAGTAACAGATCATAATGCTCTTTGTGAAAAGTTTGCATTACACTTTCGTATCGAAGACTTTACAAGATCACGTCCAGAATTATTATCCAAACAGTTAGCTTTACAAGAAATTGCTGAAACATTGAAACTCCATGGAAAGAGACTAACAGATTTCGGACTTCCGGAGCCAGATATTAGTAAAAATAATGTTTTCTTATCTGATCCCGTTCATGACTGTGAACTTGAAAAAGCAAATGGCTATGAAAAATACCAAAAATTTAACACTGAACAAAAATATGTGGTCGATACAATAATAAACGCTGTGAATAAGAAGAGAAATCTGTTTTACCTTGACGGCCCAAGAGGAACTGGAAAAACTTTTGTATTTACAACTCTTTTACATATTACATATTTTAGGATCTGAAAACAAAATATGCCTACCCATAACGTTTTCTAGTATTGCAGCAATTCTGCTAGATGGTGGTAGAACAGCGCACTCGCGAGTAAAATTCCAATTAATTCAGATTCTACATCAACGTCTTTCTACGTCTCATACGTCGTTAGGGTCACCAGCAGCTAAGTTATTGAAGGAAACTCATTTAATCATTTGGGATGTAGCACCCATGACTAAATGTCATGATATTGTTGTAGTTGATCGACTCCTTCAAGATATAATGAAAAATAAATTACATTTTGGAGGCAAAACATTGTTATTCGCAGGAGATTTTCGTCAGATTTTACCTGTTGCAGTTAATGGGTTACGAAATGATGTTATAAAAGCTTCAATTAAGCACTTTTCAATGTGGTCAAACTTTACTCAACTCCAATTGGCTCATAATAAGAGAGCTCACGACGATTTCTAGTTTGCTCAATGGGTATTAAAGGTAAGCGATGGATCAGCTAATAAAGATGGTGTTGGCCAAATTGCACTGCCTCAGCGATGCATTGTAGAACATTTAATTTCAGACCATATTTTTGCTGTTTCCCTTAACACAAATGATTATAAAAGTTATTCAATAAAAGTTATTTTTACTCCCAAAAACGATGATTGTTTTCGATTGAACGACCATGTTGCCGAGAAAATTCCCGGCCTACATAAAATTTATGAGAGTTCTGACGCTGTGGTTGAGAGTTGGAGGACGATCATAATGATGTTTTAAACTATCCTGTAGAATTCCTAAATTCTATAACGCCTGCAGGACTACTACCACACATTCTAAAATTAAAGGTTGGTTGTGTAATAATGCTTTTGAGAAATTTAAACCTGACTGTTGGGTTGTGCAACGGAACCCAACTGTGTCTTATTGTTAGAGCGTTAGCTTCACGTGTCATTGATGCCGAAATTATTTGTGGTAGCCATGTGGGAACCAGACTTTTTATTCCTCGAATTCGTCTCCAGCCATCTAACAGTCAACTGCCTTTTAAATTTAGTTGGTTTAGCTTCAGTTTCCCATTCCCATAGCATTCGCTATGACAATAAACAAAAGCCAGGGACAAACTTTCGACAAGATCGGTCAAGTTAAATTATTTGTGGTAGCCATGTGTGAACACAGGATTAGGTAAACATATATTACCTAATCCTGTGTTCACACATGGCCTGCTCTATGTTGCCTTCTCTCAAGTTCGAAGATTCGATGATGTAAAAATTCAAATTATCAATATCACTGAACAAAGCTTGAAAAGTGAAAAATATTTAACAAAAAATGTCATAGAGAAATTTTATGATAATCAACCTGTGATGTATAATAAAGAATATTCTTTTATAAGTACCTTTGCCAAATTCTCGGATAAGTACTCTTTGCAATTTGTTTTGTTAATTTATGTTACTTTACTTTAAATGTTGATTTAAAATAAAAATTATTTGTGTAAAATCTTTGGCAGTTTTTATTTACTAATTTTATTAAACACAATGAATGAAGCTATACGAATCTATTTAATTTAATATTCCTTGAAAACCGATGACTACAGAAATATCTACCTACACTTTGCACCTAGATGTATACTATGAGTCAAATTTTACCCGAGCTAAGCCGGGTTCCCAACTAGTACCTATTAATAAATAGCTGTAGAAACTAAACTACATCGTAATTAAATACTACTAGTAGCGATATATGGATTTATATGTGTTTGGTGTCAAGTGTGTTGCGCTGTTTGAGCACAGATGCTCTAATTATAGCAAACCGATTGCTTAAAAACAATAAAGTGTTTTAAAACGAATAAGGAAAAAAAAGATAAAGTATTTATTTTCATAATAGATCTAAGTTGACAGATGACATCTGTTTGTATAATAGATTTAGTATGTACAAGATTAACAAAGCGTGGGAGAGAGAAGTCCTTATCAGGTACAAATTGCCTTAGAGGAACAGAGAGAGCGAGTCAGGTATCTATGTGCTAATATTTACGCGAGTAAGAGTTCACAGTATTCCTGTCATAGCGCGTCGTTGTGAATTTTGTGAATTAATTTCATAATCTTACTATTTAAATAGAAGAAAATATAAAGGCAATTACGATATCGTGTTCAGTAAGCGCTTGTGATGTTACAAAACATTACAATCCTAATAAATACACATTTCATAGGTAAATACAACTTTGACATAAGAATATTTAGAACTGGGTTTTGTTAGTTTTTTTTGCTACTAACCTGCTCAGAAGAGGATTTTTACAATATATTTATTTGTATTGTTTTATTTATAATAGTATTTTGTACCCTTAAAAGGCATAAGCAAAGATATTATTTAAAATAATAAATTTTTTGTTTACGCTAGGGCTTGACAACGCGGTGACATCCTAAATATCGATGAATGTCAACCAAAGAGTATAAACACTCCTTAGCAAGAGATTTCAACATTGGTTGTTTAACCAACTTGCGTTTCGTAAAATACATTTCTACTTAAGACTGAGATGCGCTTGTACGTAATCTTTTTATGAATACTTGATATTATTAAGTTTAATCATTATCGCATTCACTGCCACCAACGCATATACTAACGTGTTTTCGTTACTTGCGTCCAGTGCTTTGGACGCATCTGTAACTTCATTTATTTAGCGAGCTGTGTCCAGTGCCTAAGTGCGTTACAAAGAAGTTCTATTCATTTTGCAATATTCTATTTATGTCTTATAAATTATTCCCTGGATCACTGACATTTGGTAATTTTTAATCGAATTAAAAAAGAAGAGGATTTCAAATCGAAGGTATTTTTTATGTGTGTTACCTCGTAACTTTTAACTGCATGATCATATTAATTTATTTTTATTTGAAAACCATAATGCTGACGAGAAGATTACGCGCAGTAACTAAATGGTTGAAATATGATTTTAAAAACATTCGTTCCGGTGGGAAAGCTTGGGAAGCTAGACTTGCACATTACGCTGAACATTCAAGTCACAGGACAGCGATGCGTATAATGTCAATAATCTACGGTTGTCCATAACCACAAGGAGAGTCGTATGCTTGATTGCTGTCTCAAGTCATATAAAAAGTTGTACTTTCCTATCTGTTTGGCGGGATGATAATGCCACTTATATCATTTTAACGGCTACCTTACGCTCTAACCGGAACATGATAATGAATAACATTTCTGTTTCGGCCGACAAAAACAAACCCTAAAAGACAGGCTTCGCGTACAAATCTACCATCTATTAGCCACTATGGTAGTGATACATAAAGCCAATGTTTCACGAATATAATGTCTTAATAGTCATACAACATAAACTTTTATATTGTTTATATCATAATAGATGAGAGTAAAGAAAGTATGTTAATTTACTTACAGTTTGTTATTTATCGATATCGATAACGTACGTGACCTTTTTAACAACCCTTTTTTTAACTCAACATAAACAATTTACTCACACTCACGCATATTTTTTTTGGTTTCGCTTTTTAACTGACTTTGTTTATCTAGTACATCCTAAATCTATGGTTTGTATAATATATAAATTTATTAAAACTAAATTTAATATAATTATAATGAATATTTAACCCTGACTTAAGAATATTTACGATTGATATTTGATGACAGCATAAAAGGCGGTAATTTCCATTTTATCTGTCAAAATACATTTAAAAATGTTTGTCGAATTAAGCGGAACTTTTTCAAGCTCACTTATTATGAAAAGCGTTAAAATTTTACCTGCCGTCGAAGGTTTGTTTGAACTGCGGTCCTAAGCAAACAATTTGATATGATGAGACTAGAAATATACATAATATTAATTTTAGTGAAATGGGGTTCTAGAAATTAATCTTTTTACGTGATTTATATGGGTTTTTAATTACTATTAGCTAATTACAGCAACATAACATAAATTTCAAACGGACATACAATACACGATATCTACATGAATGTTTTATTGTTATGCAACAATTTCTCACTATTTCTGAATTTAAAAAATCTGGAACTTCGGCATTTGTTAAAAATAGATGACGAAGTTTTCATATAGGTACAAACACGATATTTAAAAAAGGTAAAGGTAATGTTGAAAAGTGGTTTGTATGAATAAAACTGATTAAGACTACATATCACCCGTATAAACTTCTTTAGAACTCGAAAGATTCCAATTAATTCTGTATTTCTCCAATAAGGGATATTACATTGCAAAACATACGCATGATAAGCTAATTGAGATGCATTGAAGCCTGTCAGACTGAGAACTCATGGCGCGGTTTCTACCCGCGCCTGCGGTGGTTGCGGGCCTGCAGATCCCGTAGAATGTAGATTTATATGCAAAACTTAAGTTTACATTTCACGACGCGATTTTCGCCCGCAGCGCCTGCGGTTGTTTGCGGTTCCCGCGAGCGGTCGTCTGCACGTTAATCGTGCGGGCGGCGATCTTCTGCCGCCCGCCTCGGCGGGTTGCGACCGCGGGCTCTGCGGTCGCTTGGCGGGCGATCATTTTATACTATTTGTACTGATTATTTAATCGCAACCGCGGCCCGCGCGATAATCAACCGCCAAGTTTGCGGGCGATAATCTCAACCGCGGTGGCTGCGGGACCGCAAAAATTACCCGTCTCGTGAGTTTTGAAATAAATCACAGAACCGCGACCGCCGCGAGCGTGATTAAAAATCGCACTGTGAGCTCTTAGCGTTACTTCTCCTATTTTTCGTAAAAACTATACAAACATGTAAATTTTATTGTAAAAAAGCGGTTGTCTGTAAAGTCGTTTTACTGACGATAGTTGAACGTTACAGCGTCATAAGAACGGAGGTTGATTGTGCCTCTTTGTCGCTCGTTCCGCGCTCTCGCTTGCACTTTAAGCCTTGAATGGAACGCCTCAGAGCGAGGGAACGCCGCATGAGTCATGTTTTGGGTGCGTGTAGCCGGCTCCAACGAATTATAAGACGTTGTCACGTCAAAAGTCAGTTTGCATTTTTTTATTCGAAGGAGGAAAATAGAATTAATATAGTAGAATTATTTTTAATAAATCGTAAATAGATAAATAAATAAATAATTCGTTAAAAAATAATTTAAATTTAGTTTTATTTCTGTTGTTTCCACTAAGTTTTGATACTCAAGACATTGCTTTCTATTCTCTAAATAGCTTTTTAACCATTGTAATGATTTATCTGTCAAATCAGTGTGATACAATACAGAATTCAACGGTCTACTCGTATCTAAAAATATAGCAAATAGATACTTTTTACTATTTAAGCATTCTGATACTGTTTTTACTAAATCAAAACAAGCATATAATGTAGACCTGCCTTTTTTTAAACATTATCGATTTTTATGAAGTTTTTTTATACAAGAGGAGGCAAACGAGCAAGTGGGTCACCTGATGGAAAGTGATCACCGCCGCTCACGGACATCCTCAACACCAGGAGTAAAATTAAGTAAATAACTCTATAGTTTCTCACATTTAAAAAAAATCTAAGAGGTGACTGAAATTGACGTTATAAGTCTATAACGGTTAATATCAAATGTTTTTCCAAATAATGGTTTGGAAATAGGCATTTATAACGATCAGGATGTTTTCCGTCTATAATATATATAAGTAATTAATTATGTGATAAAAAGGCTTAGCAACGTTTTCTAATATTGTTGTGCTTATGTTGTCATATCAAGTTGCTCTTGCCTTAACTAGATCATGCTCATCTACTGGTGTTTAAAACATAGCTTTATTATTGTGTGTGTGTTTGCGTGTGTTTGTGTGCATGTACGTGTTTCATTCATTGAAGATAATCTAGTTGTCTAAACATAGTAAAATAACTTAATTGTCGGATTTATATAAACATATATATTTATTATCATTCATAAATAGTTGTACTCGTATATATTGTTAATTAAAATACTTATTATTAAGTTATGAGTGTATTAAATGTCATTAGCTTTGAATGTATTTTTATGACACACAACTAATCTGATGAAAAGTCTGAAGTCAAAGAACTAAGCGGTGCTAAAAGCAAATATTTACGCCTGCTTTGTCAACGCCTATATTGTGATTATTCATTAATATTGCTTTGAATACGAATTCCAATCCTTTGTAAGATGACGCAAATGAAATGAAGCAAAAAGCTTTTGTTTTTGGTAGGATATGAATGACATTCCAATAAAAATAAAGTGTTTTTGAAAAATTCATGCAGTTTGTTTGATATTACGCGTGTAATATTATTAGTCTGTGATAAGTATTATGATTGTGAACATATTGAACAATACGAATCGTCCTATAAGCAGAGGACTTTATATATTCCTCTGCTATAGGACGACTCGTATTATTAAACGCTTTTTGTGTCGGTAGTTCAGAAACGCCGCTATAGTAATAGTGCAATATTCAACACATAGCTAAAACTAAATCTGTACATGAAATATTGTTTGAATACAATTTTTTTATGTGTACAAGAGAGTTGAAAGGGCATTGACTCGCATTTGGTGATAAAACACCATCTCGTATTTCTATGTTTTCCTGGTTAAGTGGTGGTTAATTTTATGATATTGGAAGGCCAACAAGCAGACGGATTTCCTGATGGTACGAAATTCACGCCGCCTAGAGAGACCAAAGGTGGTAAAGGTGCGTTTCCAAACTGAGGCCTGGATGTTAGGCCTCGAGCAAAATAAGTTCACCATTACCACCTTTGGTGTCTATAGGCGGTGGGAATTTCTTACCATCAGGAAATCCGTGTGCTTGTTTGCCTTCCAATGTCATAAAAAAAATTACTGGTGTAACTTCGTAACTCAGAATTAGACATCTCCTTTTTTTAATAATTTCAAAACGCTTTGCTTGTAGAAACTAAAGGAGAATGAAAAATTGAACTTGCATTTCCTACACCAATTTGTAATGAGATAAGGGGAACATATAATTAAAGAGGGTTTCCCGGTCAGCCGCAAAAGCACTTTAAGAACAACCAACTGTTACATCCACTGCTATCTTACGAAAACAATAGCGATTCATAACTTCGATGCTTCTCCGAGATGTAATATTAAATTTTCGACGTATAATCATAGCTAGATATTCTTTCTCATTTATGTTAAACATTTTTAAATAAGTTTGAATGGTTTTTGAATTGAATTCTCACCCAGTGAATCATAATCGCTACGTCTGCCAAGTGATACTAAGCATATGTTACGAATAAAATAAATGAATATGTTACCCCTTGCTCATAATAACGAATATCATTGAAAAAATTGTACAAACTGAATCTAACCCAAATATAAACAAATTATTATATACTAGAGGCCCGTCCCTGCTTCGCACGGGTAGAAAATATACATATAAAACTTCCTCTTTAAACACTTTATCTATTAAAAAAACCGCATCAAAATCCGTTGCGTAGTTTGAAAGATTTAAGCGTACAAAGGGACATAGGGACAGAAGAAGCGACTTTGTTTTATGCTATGTGATATGGTTGTGTTATGGGTGTATGTCAACGATACTAATAAATAGTAATACCTAGAAATATTGAAATAGGTACCAGAATAAATTGAATAAAATCCAGACCCAGAAGTACGGACCCCGAAATAAGCAACTATACGCCTGTTTTATGGCTGTTAGTCAACGATACTTAAACATATTAATACATATAGATATGGAGACCAGAATAAATTTAATAAGACCCAGAAATACATCAGACATCTAAATGTTCATCACACAAATGTCTGCTCCCGTCGGGAATTGAACCCGATCCTCGCTGTCAGTCGGTTGAGTTCTGAGTGTACGTTAACACCACGACCAACGAGTCAGTCACTTGATAGATTAGCTACTTGTAACTAGATGACTAAGTAGTATCTTCGGCTAAGTGTGTGTGCTATGTTAGTATCTCTACCTACCTGTAGGGTTACTCTTGAATCATGATATCATGCGAATTGGAAATTGGAGTCGTTTATGTCGTTTTAGGTACTTTTGAATACAGTACTAGCGAATTACAAGCACTTACAAACAAATTCAACGAATACGATAAAATAATTCATTGTTTGCAATTAGCTTAAAAAAGTATCTTCACGCAAATATCCCCGAAGAGGCAGAGGCACAACCATGGCACCTAGGATTAGCCTAAGATACTAAGTCCCACAAAGTGATAGGTTGCAAGCCCATCGCCGACCGGGCATATATCCAATCTCGAGCAACATTTTTTATTAGAAAATTGGAAAATCCACAATTTCTTTTTGTTGCCCGACCCAAGAATCGAACCCAGGACCTCAAGAATTGACTACTTGAGGTCCTGGGTTCAGCAGCAGTCCAACACCTGGACTGCTAGACTACAGAGGCGATAACTTTACATAATTTGCCAGTAGTGTGTTCAAAAGTACCTAAAATAGCATACTCGATTTCAATTTCCAATATTTCATGAATCGAACTTCAAGAGTAACCCAATTCAAGTAATTCAGGGTTACGGGCGTAAAGATACTTACAATACAATTTTGGCAAAAGTTTCAACATATTCTATCACATCATACAAAATATGAAATTAACATTTACTATATAAATTTCTTGAAATTATTTAAATTTGAAAATGTCTTATTAATAGCCAAATATGAGGTTAAGAGTAAAATTAAGTTAACAAAATAAACTTATAAAACTAAATAAAGTTAATAAAATAAAGACCATAATACCAGGTTGCACCTTGGAGTATTTTTATCTAAATTTAATAATAAGACGAAAAAGTGAGACTAAACCAAGTCAAGTTGAGACAAAAATCTGTATAACGATGTAATACATAATATAATTTCAACCTACCTTCAGTTTGAACGCCTTCACGCCCATATCCCTGAAGGCGTAGGCAAAGGTAAACCAGGGCACCCACGACTAGCCGAAGATACTAAGTCCCACAATGTGATAGGTGCAAACAACCAGGATTGAATATGTTCCCGGGCATCGTTACTTTTATTAGAAAATTGAAAATATACATTTTATATTTTTTTATTGCGAAGTTAGGTCAATTGTGCAAATCCACCGACTACTCTCCCTCTGGATCGAAATATGAAAGAGTCGTTATACTGTATGTGCTTCCGGTGATCCTCGCCTAATGGTTTTTAGAAAATGAACTTTATTTTTAGTGGTTTTTCGAGTTATCATTTGACTTGTGCCTAGATAAGCTCAATTCTGAACATTCTCAAAAGTTAAATAAATACTAGGAAAGTATTATAAGTATTATGTTGTTTCTCTCATTAACTTTAATCGTAAAACAATATATACAATGTATCATAGTTAATAAGTTTATTATAAAAAATAAAAATACTCATGTGCTAGTACCAATCTTTGATTTTTGTAACGAATTAAAAACATTCATTTACCACATAACAACATACAAACGTTCTAACGGAGACTGGCTGTAAAGTCAAGAAAATATTTTTGACAACAAAATAAATATATTATGCAAGTTCTCTTCAATAGCAAATGTAAAAAGGCGAGGTCTCTTACGAGCTGGCTGGTAGAGGGGCCATTGGTATATTCTATTTAGCGGACCCGGACTCTTTTAAAATTTAAGAAATTCACGTTTAACATGGTCACATTTCTCGCTTGAGTACCGAAAGTCTCTCGAAATTTCTATCAGAGATTGGAAATCCTATATATTTATGCAATGGCGTTGTTAGGAAAATCTATCTATATGTAAAACGAATCCCTTATCAACTGACCGTACTGACCTTTATATCATAGAGAAATATTTTGATCGAAGATTATTCAAAATGTGAATGAATGAATGAATTAACTCTTTATTGTGCACAGTTAAACCTACAACAAAGTAGACACAATTAGGTATTAATAACAGCATACGATTATAGTTTGTAGTACACAAAAGGCGGTCTTATCGCCAAACAAAACGATCTCTACCAGACAACAATTTTGTCTGAGGAGACTATATAAACAGAGGTTCAGTATATAAAGAGATAACATTAATGTATAACTAATAAGTAATAACAATAAGAAAAAAAATGGAAGTAGTATATATGTATAACAAAATTTGTGCAAAAGTTAAATGCAAAAAATACAAATTATTTCTAAAAAAACATGAAAATAATAACAAACAACATTTTTTATTGTTTTCATGGCTACTTTTTTTATAAAGCAATTAATCCTTAAAATAAAGTCGTCTTTTATGTCTTTAGTTCTAATCATAACTTAATATGTATTTTGTACCTACTATGTATTTGAAATGTAACTATTACTTCAAAAGGTTTTTTGTTTATCTATACATATAATGAAAAAATAAAAAAAACTAAATCGTACATAATTTTTAAAAAAATACAGTGATGGCTATGTGTCATATATGAATTCCTTCCAAACTAGGTGTATAAATGTTTAGAACGTATTCAGTACATACAAGTAATTAAAGATATCCACATGTTCAAATACACTCTGCTTACAATACACATAATAAGATCATTAAAGGAAGGGGTCGCATTGATTTACAATATTGTTTTAAATAATA
Organism: Calephelis virginiensis; assembly: GCA_002245475.1. NCBI lineage: Eukaryota > Metazoa > Arthropoda > Insecta > Lepidoptera > Riodinidae > Calephelis > Calephelis virginiensis. Next base: position 638,927 of record NJDC01000262.1, on the reverse strand, counting down.
ATATTTTTTTTCAACAAATATTTCCTAGTCTCTTTTTTTCAAGTCAAATGGATGAGTTTATTTTTGACACTAGATCGTAAAGGTTAGATATTAAATCTGAGTCACAAATAAAATATAACCACATGAAAAATAGCATTATTATAAAAAAGTATCTTCACGCCCATATCCCCGAAGTGGTAGGAAGAGACACAACTAGGGCACCCATGACTAGCCGAAGACACTAAGTCCCACAATGTGATAGGTGTCAAGCCTATCGCCAACCGGGCACATATCCAATTCTGAGCAACATTTTTTTATTAGGAAATTGGAAAACCAAATTTTCTTCTTGTTGCCCGATCCGGGATTCAAACCCAGGACCTCATGCAGTCAATTCCAACACTTGAACCACTGGACCACAGAGGCGATTAAAATAATGTTTTTTTGACTTAGCGCTTACAGAATAAACTCTGCCTACAATTCTTTTAATAAAATCATGAAAGAACCGGGTCGCATTGCTTATAATGTATGAAATATTATTTAATGTACGAAAAATGTTCGTATGAAAAGGGTAGTGAACGTGAAGGAAACCAGGCAGGTCAAACAAGGTATAAAAATTTGAAAACCTATATTGGAAGGACCCTATATAGGATACATTAGCTAAAACGAATATTATTTAAATTTTTGTCGGTTTTTCAGTTTGTAAGGTCACTTTATATAAAAAGCAACTGAAAGTTTTTGTAGCAAATTTTATGCTATAACTAGGGTCAACATTTGAGATAACTTTAATTGCGGAAAAAATATTCCCTGCTCACAAAAAGTAACTTCAACGTATGAACAATGTCGCATCCACTTAAATAAGACTGAAAAACCATGTGTAATTTAATTTCTAATACTTAAGTAAGTACTTACTTAAGTACTTACTTAACTTACCTAAACAACAAAAATATGGAATTAATTTCTAATATATATGTACTTAAGTAAGCAACAAAAATATGCAATATGCAAAACAAAGCAAATATGCAAATTTTCAACGTGTTGGTCCGGGCTCCTTTGCAGAATAGACCTTCTGTCTTCCCGCTAGGCTAGGCAGCTAGAAGAAGGCGAGCATAGGCCTACCGCCACTAACTCTGCGACATCTGAGTAGGTGGTAGAGTTTCTCAGTGACTCTATTGTATTGGCACCACCGCCTTACGTACTCCTGTCGCCATAATGTCAGCGCTTGCCGCTGACGTATACCGATTCGGAGGATAAGGTAGCCGGTAAACTTACTTTTACTCGAGGCCTAACATCCCGACCTCAGGTTTGCAAAGCACCATTACACCTTTGCTGTCTCTAGGCATCGTGAATTTTTACTATCGGGAAATTCGTCTGTTTGTTTGCCTTCCGATATCATGAAAAATGCAAAGTCATAAGAACCACTTTTCGGATTTTAATTTAATATCTAACCAACGCTGAATATTAACTTTCTATTTATTAGAATATTGGAAATACCCAATTTTCTTTTTGTTGCCCGACTCGGGATTCGAACCCGGGACCTCATGCAGTCAGGTCCAACAACTGAACCGCTAGACCAGAGAGCCTATTACGCTTATACCTATTATTGCAAAACATTTTTGAAAAAGTAATGCGCAAGCGACTAAATGACTATTTCATGAAAAATAATACATTATATTATGGACAATACGGATTTCAAATAAATAAATCTACCACTTTAGCAGCATTGAACTATATAAAATTCGTAACAGAGCATTTAAATAAAAACAAATCGGTAGCAGCTATTTTCTTTGATATGTCTAAGGCCTTTGACTATGTAGAATATGAAAATTTATTAATTAAATTACAAAAATTTGGTATTAGAGGTATTGCACTGAATTGGATTACCAGCTATCTCTCAGACAGAAAACAGTATGTACAAATTAGTCAAATTAATAATAAAAGTGAATTATTACTCAATTATAAATCAAAGAGCAGCATCAACAAATCTGGTGTCCCACAGGGAAGTATTAATATACTTCCTAATATATATAAATGCTTTGCCAAATATCCTACAATACCGATGCATTATGTTTGCTGATGACATCGCTCTGATCGTGGAGAGTGACAAGAAAGCTTTAGAGTCAAAAGTAAATAAATCCGTGGAATCAGTGTTTAAATGGTTAGAGGTTAACAATTTACTCGTAAATGTAAGCAAAACTAAATTTATTCAGTTCTCACATTATAACACACCAAAAGTAAACTTAAAAATAAAATATGGAGCTCAAAATATAGAAGAAGTAGATGAAATTAAATTTTTGGGCATTCAAGTTGACAGAAATTTAAACTGGAAATCTCAAGCACAAAAGTTGAGCCATAAATTAAATAAGTATGTGTATGTCATTCGCAGAATTATACTTACTATTGGTAAAGAAGCGGTTTTAACGTCATACTACGCATACCTTGCGTCAGTACTGCGGTATTGTCTCATAATAAGGATGAACTCTCCAAATGCCGCCAATGTTTTTATAACACAAAAGAAATGCGTGTGTGCAATATATAAACTTGGGCCATTAGATTCTTTCAAACCAATTTTTAAAAACAATAAAATTTTAACTGTGACAGATATGTATATCCTAGATGTTGTAAATTTTGTGAATAAGTATTTATTCACTAGAGTCAAAAATAAGTCAAGAATTGGGCTTAGAGATCTCACAAGATTGTTATTGCCATCATCTAAGAGCATGTTATTTCAAAAGAACATATATATTGAGTATCAAAGTCTACAATAAAGTACCCAAATATACTAGAGAACTATCACTAAAGTTGCAAAATAACTCGGTTAAAAAATGGTTACTCTAAAAAAACTTTTACTCGTTAAAGCATTTCTTTAATGACAAATATTTTTTTTACGTAATTGAAGAATATTAGAACCATTTTGATAAAACATTATTTAATTTATAGATATTTTAGGGACATTTTAATTTTAAATATATAATAAGTAAGTGTGAGCTGTTGTAAGTATACTAGTTCGTAAATAAATATTAAATACTTGTCACACGTTCAGTATAATTTGAATAGAAAAAAAACTACCAAATGTATTCATCAATATATTCATTTTCTAGCCACACTGAACCGATCATTACTAGAAATTTATATTTTAAAAACGTGGGTAGAATAATCAAACATGTTATTTAATGTTAAAATGAGCTAACTATGTATTGGGCTAATGAAATACTTAAAACTCAAATTAAGTGTAGTGAGATTTATATATTTATATATTATGAAAATGATTTTTTTAAATTTGCATGCCAACAATGACGGATGTGCGTTCCTTGTAATAATGTAACACGATAATGTGTAAGTACCACAATCCAAGCAAATAAATGTATTTGATTTGGATTTGATAAGGACTCGTGAAACCTTTGTTAAACTTTTACGAGTTATTAGCAACAAAGAAGATGGTCTTTTACATAGGAGACCATGACCAACACAGGGAAAATCATCCTCAAAATCAATACATTAATAACGTTATCGCATAACTGATAAATGAAAGCATACAGATGAATAATCTCCTCCATTTTGGGATCAATTAAAAAGCTACCTAAACATACACGTCAACACTTTAACAAAAACGAACGAACGAAACCACCTATTGATCACGGAGTCATAAAACAAATTTTAATTAGTTCCTCCGCCTGTAATAGAAGTTGTTCATTTTTGTAGCGGAAACCCCGAGACAAACCATGGGGCTCGGTGCGAACCCAATTAAAGGCTGCCTCGAAATCGTATTGAAAAGTCGAGAGAAGTATGTGTGTTACATTCGCGGTTGCCAGCTTTTATGTCTAGGGTTGTGAGAATTTAAAAATATTAATTAAATTTTCGCAAATTAAAAAAAAATACCTTAAAAGTAATATAGTAAGAATCGAAATTTAGGCCGATTGTAAAATTTGAGGTACGTCTACAATTACATTAATTTATTTTAACAAAGAACTGTGTTATGAGATATAATTACGGACGTAACCGATAAGTTAAATTTAATAATTTCACCAAAGGATTTGAGTCCTCGTAGCTCAAATTGTTAGTATCGTCAGCGAGAGATTTAGGTACAGAAAAAGTATGTTATACTAGTCATCATCATTACTTAATTTTATTAACGACTTTCTAAGTAAATTTCTTCTTCTTACAACACAATACAATAACTCTTTATTGTGCACCAAACACAGAGAAATTACAAATAAGATATTAAGTAATTAAGTGTTAAATAACTTGCGGCCCAACTCGGAGAAGTCAATTGTTTTTATTCAGTCATTAGTAATGATAAATTAAATTTTAACTGACATTTTTGAGTGCGGCCGTAAGTATATTAAACCATTACTTATTAAGTACAGTAATATCATCTTTTTAATTATATTTAGTACTTCAATATATTTAATAATTACCATATGGATTTTTGTAGAGATGAGAATAATTATAATTAATCGTAGTTTTCTCCTCTATCCTTGTCAGTCATTACGTCAGTAAGTGTAGTATTTCACCTAGTTTCATATTATTTTCACAAAAAGACAGCTCTTTTTATTTTTAATTACTCTCAAAGTGATACAATCGTCCAACCCTACATCTACTCTGCACATTGCATTCATTTTTAATTTGATCCAGTCAAAAGTTGAGAACAAAAGCGCATGCGCCTGCGACGTGCTGGGAATAGTCGCATTCGTTCTTTATTTAACTTTAGCTTACTTAGCGCGGCATGAGTGTTACTTAATCAAGTAGCTGTTTCATAACATTTTCAGAGTTAGCTTTTCATGTGTTTGAGGCCTAATTTAAACTTACGTTTGCATTTTTTTAATCGTTTTATACTTTTATAAACAGGGATTTTTATTTGTAATTAACATGATTTTTTATCTTAAACTTCCTTATCATATGAAATTAAATAAATCTTCTTTTTTAGAATACTGGAAGACAAACGAGGAAACGGATTTCCTGACGGAAAGAAATTCACGTTACCTAGAGACACCAAAGGTGGTAGTGGTGAGTTGCCAATCTAAGGCTGGAATATTAAACCTCGAAAAAAAGAAAGTTTAGCGGCTACGTTAGACTCCGAACCGGAATACGTCACTGGCAAGCATTGACGTTATGGCGGCAGGAATATGTAAGGTGGTGGTAACAATCCGGGCGAGTCGTTGCGAGACTCTACCACCTAGTAGGACGTCACGGTGTTAGTGATGGTAAGCCTATGCTCACCTTTTACGAGTTGCTTGGCTGAAAGGCAGATGGTCTTTTCCGCTAGGGAGTCCTGAGAAACATCGGGAAAAGAAAAAAATAAACCTTCTTAGGTTATAATTTAGTCGATTAAAATTTTATAAAAATTATTGGGTTGATAAGTTTAATTTAAAGTTACGTATATACCTTCATGCCAAGTCCCTTGCGGGTTAGGTAGTCAGTATCGGATAAAAATCTTACGGTCCTTGCAGAACTGTCTAGTTTCATTTTTGGTTTCATTCATATTCATTATTCTTTTAAATGACTTCCACAAAAGGAGGTTCTCAATTCGTCCGGTATATTTTTGTAATGTTTGTACACCGATGTCACCGAGGTTTCTAAACCGATTTACGTAATAGAATAGAATAGAATAGAATAGAATAGAATGGAATGGAATGGAATGGAATGGAATGGAATGGAATGGAATGGAATGGAATGGAATGGAATGGAATGGAATGGAATGGAATGGAATGGAATGGAATGGAATGGAAAGGAAAGGAATGGAATGGAATGGAATGGAATGGAATGGAATAGAATAGAATAGAATAGAATAGAATAGAATAGAATAGAATAGAATAGAACAGCAAGATATATTTTTTTTAAAGTCAAGATTTAAATAATTTAAATAAACAATAAAATAACAATAGTTATTAATATTATTATTGTCATTTATTTTCACTATCTCTTATTTCCTACGTTTATACATTTAACATAAAAAAATTGCTGCCTTCTGAATTCGGCCCTTAACCCAGGGTTGTAGAGCGAGTCTCTTAAGATGTTGGTCGAGACTCTTCGCTATTAGACCGTTTACTGACACGACTATCG
>NJDC01000262.1:618129-632549 GCA_002245475.1 Calephelis virginiensis | reverse complement strand
GAGTCAATGAAAAGCGGTAAAATGGTGCCGTTGCTGATTAAACCCTGCAGCAATCGCTTCGGAAAGTATTTATAGGTACACCTGTTCGTTAACGCCAAGTCCCAGCCAACTCCTTGATTAGGCGCCAACGGGCGTTCCCGTTTCTCTACAAATAAAAGTATTTCTCCTTTACGTCTGACCGAAGAATTACAACCGATTCTGAAAAGTGATAAATATTTTTGTCGAGTATAAAAGTTTAAAAACTGTAACTACATCATCAAGGGTAAAATTGTTGAGTAAGTTTTTTAATAGTTTGTATACATTTGTGGCGCTGGGATGCGATGACCTTATCGCCTGCTATTAAATAATAGTATATTTAATGCCAGCGGAATTAACCTGGGTCAGCTTAATTTGCTCTGTCGGTGTAGTCAGGTTTCGATACTTTCGTATTCCAGTTTGCAAGGTAAGTAGCCAATAAACTTACTTAACTCTCTTCTACTACTACTGCCTGACTGCCAGGCAACATTAAGATCTTTGGCGTCAATAGACGGTTTTTAAGAACACAACTTTATCAGATATTAATAGTAAAACTGTTTTTACCAATTTAGATTTTTTTTTACTTTTGTGTTTCAAAAACGGTAATCGATTTCTCTGTCACTTTTTAACAGATTTTTTTTTAATTAGAAAGAGCGTACTTCCGAGGTGTCCTAATATCATTAAGTCTTGGTCTAAAAATGAAAATCCCAGGGAAATTGAGACAAAAACTCAATTTTTGTGAACTTGGACGACGTAATTATTGAAGGAAAAGTCGGTTTTTTGCAGTTTTACACCATTTGAATTATTCTGAATAATAAAACGTTAAAAAATACAAACTTTGATGTTTAATCTGTTATGAAAAAGACAGGGAATGCTCAGCTTACTATGCTTGTCACAGAGAAGATCCGACGAATAAAATTTAACCGGTTTGTCTTTTTCTCGATGATTTAATGTGGCTTTTATATAAAGTAATGTTACAACTGTAGAATACAATTTGAGAGATTGGGAAGAGTAAGAAACCTGAGCCTTTTTGTTCCTCCTAATTATATTTCTGAAAGGAAATCTTACTTTAGTATTTTTAATAATTTGTTAGTTAAATGTGGACAATCATTTTTATTACTTTTCAATAATTATTTTTTTGAAAAATACTTACTTAAGCATTTTATTTAATTCATTAGTTAAATAAGCACAATCAATTTTCATTAATTCACAAATGTATTCATTCATTCTTTCAGACATTCATTTTCTCAAATCTTATAACAATATTGACTACATTTTTATTCGCAACATTAGTAGGGGCGAGTAGTCTAAGATGCTATCGTATGATACTGTCGTGTTATTCAATGAGTTTATAGTTTATTTTATCATACGTACGGTCGTAAGTTGGTTTTGCATAGGACAGGTTATCATTCGATCCACGTCCGATGCGTGCGCGTCGTCGCCCTCCACAATCCCAACGCTGGTCACGGAACTCCTTAATAACATCACGTTTGATACTCCTCTATTATTATATTTTCATCTGCACTCGGTTCATGACTGGGAAATGGTGACGCGTTGGTAATATAAGAAACTTGCGTAGTTCTTTGATTTTTTGTCACGTTTAAAATTTGTCTAGCTGAAACCTTTAGACGATATTACTATTACTTTTATATCAATGTCATTTTAGTACAAAACTGTAATCACCTCTGGGATTAAGCGCTCCGGAGTCGGTCTATAATTTCTGAAGGTCCAGGTTCGATCCCCGGGTCGGTCAACAGAAAGACAATTTGTTTTTTCAATTATTCTAATAAGAATAACGTTGCCCGGGATTGTTCATGTGCCCGGTTCGCTATAATACTTACGATCGAATTTAGAACCGTTAATAATCTTTTAATCAGTCATTAAGTTAACCTTTTCTAAGATAAAACAAAACTATGACCCAATGATAGATTAAATGTTAACCGACGTATGGTTAGTATATTCGGCTAGTCGTGGGTGGCCTGGTTGCACCTTTGCCTACCTCTTATGTCAGAGATATAGGCGTGAAGATACTTGTTTTTGAAACTGTCACGATATTGAAAAAAAACTACGTATTGATGTTTTAATCTGCTAGTAAATAGATATTTTTTGTTAATTTAATACATTTTTATTTATTTTGTTATACGCAAAGTTAACAAAAATGTTGGTAAAATACATCGTGTGGCCTCACTCAGAGACGTCAATTATCTTGAATGAATGAATACATTTTATTATGCACCAACATTTAAAATAGCCCACACTCTTTTATCGTTCAATCTGTCATTAAGATGACTTTTTTTATTCACACTTTTAACGCAAAAAGTAATTCATTTTCTACCATATCTATTTACTAAATAAAGTGTGTTATGTTCATCAATTAGTGATTCCATTCTTTCATTCATTCATACATACAGTTAGCTCAAATATAAAGTAATAAAGGATATCTCTGGATAAATGGCTGTAATCTCAATAATCATCTTATTATAAGTGTTGTATTAGTCAATGATTAAACATAGAAACACATACATCAATAACTAGCAGCCGTTTCCAGATTCGCGCGGGTACACAAACTTCTATGTCATCATAAATATGAACCTTTCTCTTGAATTGCTTTATGTATTAAAAAAACCCCATCAAAATTCGTTGCGTAATTTTTAAAGATCTAAGCATGCATAGGGACAAACAGCGAAATGCAACTTTGTTTTATTGTTTTACAGTTAAGTGAATGTTAAAAATTCAATAAACACCTAAAACCAGAAATACAGAACCTTATATTCATTACACAAATACCTGTAAGCTTACTCTTGAATCTCGGTTTCATATAATTTGTAAATTGTAATCGGATATGCTATTTCAGGTATTCTTGAACACAGTACCTACTAGCGAATTATTAACATTTAGTTATTAATTAATAATAAACTGATATGTCGGATTTGTTTTATCGGAACTGGATGTTAATAATCCATTAATAATATGTTCAAAAGTGCTTAAAATAACATATCCGATTCCAGTTTCCAGTTTCCATGAAATCGAGATTCAAGGTTAGCCCTACTGTTCTAGTCGAGATCGAATTCTGATGGATGATATAGACCACGTACGCAAAAGCACAAAATATAGACACGTATCGAAATTCTTGACCATGTCACGCAATATAAAGTAAAATGGTAGCGTGAAAAATAAACGTCAATTTATCAAACTTACGAAAATGTTTGGCAAAGTGACAAATGTCTCTCTGGTCAGATTTTTCTGTTTTATTGCAATAAATACGAAAAGACGTGTCGAACAAACGTTATGTTTCAGTTAAGTATGTATTCACAGTGCGAAATAAGCTTCTAAGTCAAGGAACCCTGATAAGGTAGGCCACTCACGTCTCACAAAAGAAGATGCTCACCTGAAACTTTCCTTACCCCTTAGCACATTAACCAACTTTTTTTATTGCCGTTTTTAACTAACGCTCTCCGTCTTCTCGGTGTAGTTTAGAATCGCTAACGGCAACCAAGCTTTTATTAAGTTACAAAGATTTTAAAGATAAAATTGGTGTTTTAGTTTTTTTGTATTGGAAGGCGAACAAGTAAAGGAAAAAGATAGGTAAAAAATACATTATCTCAGTATACGATTATGTAAATGATGCATCACCAAAACTACTTAACCAATTTTAATCAAATTTGTAAACCATCTGCGGTTTGATCGAACATCAAAGATCTACATCTGAATATATGATCAAAAAAATTACCATCCGAGTAAAGCCGGGAGAGCAAGCTAAGCCTACTAATAACATAAATTGAAAAGTTTAGTTGTTTCTTTGTTACGCAAAAACTGCGAAACCGATTTTCATGAAACTTGGCACACACATAGAGGGTAACTTCTATTTACACATTCAAATCCGGTGTGTAGTCACACGCGGATGCTGCGTGTGACTACACACCGGTCGCGAACGCTCCCCCTGATCATAGAAGACCTCGCCACGTGTTATCGGATCCCCCAGACCCAATAACCGCGGCAAACGCTATTCTCCCAACTCCAAACCGGAACACGACAATCTCACATCACCTTAACACAACACTACACCGTCGCCGCCGGTATCGGCGACGAAGACCTCTCTTGCGTCCGGCGCCTAACGCCGAGCGACGAGCCGCAAATACTCCTCCACCAAGTCCACCCAGTAACCAGAACGCAGCACCAAGTCGAGGTACGGACTCCCGGGAGACAGCCCTTGGTGCTGGCGTTGTAGGTAACAGCCCAATCCATCTAAATAATGATGTCTCGGGCTGAGCACTCTGCTCGGCCCACAAAGTTAGGTGAAGTTGTAAAAAATCGTAAGATTAGCAACAAATTAGTCATTCAAAAAAAAATAATTACACATAGGATAGTATTTATGCCGGAAAAATGTTTCTGTAGGACCGTTAATCATAAGTGTTAAGAAGTTGTTGCAAAATATTGCAACAAACCACATTGTGATTTGCAAATATTTTCATTTTTATGTTAACTAACATTGTTATGTTTGTTCTGGGTCCACTGTGTAGAATATACCATCTGGCTCTTTGTCAGCCAACTCATATAAAACAAGCTCTGGTCAAAACATAGGTTATCACTAACAAGACCACTATTGGTAGAGTGCTGTGCAGCAACTTGTCCGGTGTTGGACTTGACTTCATGAGGTTCCGGGTTCAATTCCCAGCTCGGGAAATAAAAAAAAGTGGTTTTCCCAAGTTTCTAATAAAAATATGTTCTCATGATTGGTTGTGTGCCCAGTTGGCTATGGGCTTGCCACCTATCACATTTTGGGACTGTGTGTCTTCGGCTAGTCGTGGGTGATCTGGTTGTGCCTCTGCCTACCTCTTCGGAGATATGGGTGTAAAGATACTTAAAATATTAAGAAATGAATTATTTGTATGTTTTACAAACTTTATAAATAATCATACAACAGTTTAACAGCATTAAAAATAAGTAAAGTATTTTAAAAGTAAGCTGCAATTGATAGTACTTTGATAGATCAGTTTTATCCAGCTAATTTTGCCGGTTGCCTAGAAGCAACACTGTGCGTGACGCGTCTAGTAGTATGTCTACACCTCTACCGGCTACACACCAATCCGGATCGACTGCATGTTGTCACGTAGCGAGTTGGATTTACGTTTGACCATATTAATTATACGGAATTGATATATATTGACACGCATTGGGTTTCGTGGCATCGTGTTGCGTTTGAATAGTACGTTTCTACCTTTGGTCTTATTTTGCTCTCCCGTCAGAATACATTTAAGGATAAAAAGTAGCCTATATCAGTCTTTTGAGGAATGTGTAAGAATAAAGAAGTGAACACACGTTCGTATTTTTATTCGTATCGTATTCCATTTGCTCAATCTTTGTCAAATCTGTGAATTAGTGCAAGTAGGATTGAAGAAATTAACACGCGTTGGGTTTCGTAGGCGATACTACGTATGCGTAGGTGTTTGAACAGTGTGTTCCCACCTTAAAGCTGGGGCGTAGCTTGCAATATCTAGAATATAACTAAGGACCACGCATCTAAGTAAAACTGATATTTTCGTGCATTTTAATAAAGCTGTACTAAAAGTGGCGGGTAACATGACTGTGATTTATGAGGTAAAATATCCAAGGCAAGAACCCTCAGGGCGGGGCGCGGAAGAGCTGGCAGCAAGTTCGTTACGTCCGCTCTGGTGAGCACGCAAGTGACACCGGTGGAACTCGACGACCAAACCCCACTCGCGAAAATTTTCATAAATAAAAAACACCTTTTCAACCTTCTCAACGAGTTCAAGAGCGGCGAATATCATAATAATGTTGAGCTCTTGGTACTTTTCACAAATTATATGCTTTGATACTTTTTATAGTGTCAAAAATATGTTCAGGTGACTTTCAGCAAAAAATGTTATTTCGAATTAAATACGTAAATGTAAATTCCAAGTAAGTAAGTGAAAAAAGTACTTTATTAGACTTAGAAGTGGAATTAAGTTTGTTACTTATTTATTAAACTACCAATTCTTCTAGCGGTTTAGTTGTTGGACTTGACTGCGTGAGGTCTTAGTTTAGTAGCCCGGGTCGGGCAACAAAAAAGAAAATTGGGTTTTTCCAATTTTCTTTTAAAAAAGGTGTCTTCGGTTAGTCGTAGGTGCCCTGGTTTTGTCTCTGCCTACCCCTTCGGGGATATGGGCGTGAAGATGCTATTAGTTACTTGGTCATTAACGAACAGACTCAAACTCAAAAACCGGAATTGTATGCGTTACTAAGTATTACCCAAAAACCACTAGTCGGATTGAGATCAAATTAATATGAAATTGATATAAAGATATTTAAATCGCGAAGCGGTAGTAAAATTGGTGTTAGTTTTTGCAGTTTTACTGTGAATAAATTATATATTTAAAGTATCTACAAGTTGTCAGTGGCATTGTTTGGGTTTTTCTTAGTTATCTAGTTTATTCACGAGAACTTATCGCCTCTGTGGTCTAGCGGTCCGGCGTTGGACTTGACTTCTAAAGGTCCAGGTTTCGATTTCACGAACGGGCAGCAAAAAAGTAAAATTAATAATTGAAAATACACATTGTAATTGTAATTTTCTAATAAAAATAGACATACGCCCGGTTAGCGATAGGCTTGCCATCTATCACATTGTGGGACTTTGTGTCTCCGGCTAGCCATGAACGCCCTGATTATGCCTCTGCCTCCTCAGGGATGTGGCGCAAATATACTTTTTTTGAGAACCTTTTTGAAATAAGTTAACAAAAGTATACTGCTAAATTTAGGATAAATCAGAAAATATAGAGATTTCATCGATAACAATTGCACTGTCAGTTTGCTTCAGCTACATTGACGTTTGTTATCATTTTGTATAGGGGGTTCCATCACGTCATATCAGCTAATTCCCATTTTCAACAAAAACGTCCGGAAATTGGATATAAGGATCTGCGCTTGGATCCGGCTACGTGACGTTTGTCGAACATGTCACTTCACTATGTAGTAATTTCCGTTCGGTGCTCGTGGAAAATTATTTTTGTCGTATCAAATTTCCGCATCGTAAAAACATTCTAATACTGTAAGCTGAAATTTAAACATTTCAAACATAAAACATACGAAAAATCAAGGTTTATAATATAATTTAAATTTGAATATACCTACCTTCGAAATATGAAAACACGAGAAGAATTGTTTGGGTAAAATCAATCATTTTAATGCTTCAACACATAAACGTGACTTAATTATGACAAGGGAGCCCAGGATGCTAAATGTGTAGTCATTCCAGCCTAGTGGGCTTTGTTGTTTAGATAGTGGAGAACAAAAAAGGTAATGAGAAGTTTTTGTTTTCAGCGGTGTGGGGAGCATCTATAGGCAAACATAACAATTGCAGACACTTGATCAAACGCAAGGGAACCAGATATTAATAGTCTATATGCCTGAAATCCGTCTCATGACAAAAACATGTCAAACATACAGGTCGCTGTAATGGCCAATGAAAAAAGATGATTGTTTTTTTTTCAAGTTTTTGATCCTGTTACTCTCATACTTCTTGTTTAAATCATCTAAAAATTTAAACATGCAATTATTAGCACACAATACGAGCCACCGTACCTTATACCGTATCTCATATAGTCAAGTATTTTTAAGTGCTAAATAAATTTTATCAAGCTGCCCTAGGCGCGCTACTATATAAAGATTTAATACATAAGGGAAGTGACTCTCATATCATAATCTGACCGCTTGAGTTACTGCGAAAATCCCTTTTCGTGCTCCCCTACTATACTGTTGTCTGAGTAAGCAGTCAATGTTAAAAAAAGTTATGTACTTGTATAGTGAAGAAGTTTATTTGAGACTTAAATTTAGGAATTCTATCCAACAACAAAAACGCATAAGACAGTGCATACAATTCTGATGGCAAGAGACTTATGTATATTAGATACCATAGTCATGTGACCGGTATTTTAAGACTTATGTGCAAGTCTACCCGACTGTTGCCCTACCTACTCGGGACACGACAGTGCCAAAAACTGTTATTATGGGGATTAAAATAGGTAAAGAGGTGGAAGCAACTTGCTGTACAATAGTCTACAACCAGGGGCCTAAAAGTAATGGCCCATTTAACTTTGCTTAACAGAGGCTTTCCTTCGTTTTCCTATTGGTTGAAAAACCATTATAAATTTATAATTTATCTCTATAATTTTCGATCACAAACAAATTAAAACTTCATCGGTGGCCGTTCTACATACGCCCATAATCCAATATTACGTTCCAACTTTGCCTTTTGGTTAAGAATTATCAACTTGTGGTTTGGACATCATAAATCTTACGCTTGATGAATTTAACGAAATTTTTATTGGAATTATATTTTTATTAACTGACTCGATAAAGAGGAGAATATCACTTCGACTGTATGTTTTTACCTGTACTTAATTACTCGACTAATAGCCCACCTATTTTAATGGTTCTGTTTTTGAAAGTAAAGGTTAAAATTTCTTTTTTTAATATCCAACCCTATAGCCAACCGATTTTGATGGTTCTTTTTTGAATTTACTTTCAAATTAACATTTCGCGGTGGTTCCATATTAATTTTAATAATAAGAATAGTGTCTTTTGTCTAGCGGTCCGGCATCGGACTTGACTTCTTGAAGTCCCGGGTACGATACCCTGGTCGGGCAACAAAAAGAAATATAAATAGCGTATTTCCAATTTTCTAATAAAAATGATGTTGCCCAGGATTGGATATGTGCCCTGTTGGCGGTAGGCTTGCCATCTATCACATTGTGGGCCTTAACATATTTGACTAGTCGTGTGTACCCTGGTTGTGCCTCAGCCGGCTTGTTTGTGGATACTTATTTATGGGCGTGAAGATACTTATTTATTCTTGTCAATAAATAAAGAAATAACAATATCTTTTTACGAAAAATCGTGTACGGACGAATATGGATGTACAGATTTATACAAAAGGTTTAACACCCCAACCTCAGTTTGGCAACATACCATCGCACACAAACGGCCAATGTCAACAAACTATCTAAGATAAAAGATAGAGCTTCTTTAGATAACTTACTAGGCGACCACTGTAACTTTTTATTAATCAGTAAAACTATCATAGCAACAAAAATTTAGAAGATTTATCTCTATACGTATCTATCCTATCTAGGTTATTAATATTGGCCGTTAGAGTGTCATCGGGAAATTGCTTTCCTCTCTCCATTCATTTTCAATGTTTTGAATTGGTCTTTCCAACTCATACTAAGTAATAGGTTCAAGTTTGAAACGAGCAGATTTTGGAGAGGTAGCCAAAAGAGAAAATTTTAGGAGGTAGAGACTAAAAAACCGGCACTAGGTAGCCATACTTAACAAGACCGGCTGGTAGATCACAGACTAAGCTGGATAAAACTGGAAATCCGCTACTGAGCACCAGTTTGAAGTTTTAAATGAAACTGAAAAATGAATTGATTTTGTGTAATAAGTAATTTATATTTGAAACTAACTGTCCCGGCAAACTTCATTCCATCCGTTCTGTTTGAATGGGAAAAATTAAAAAGCAGTTTTCCCAGTTTCCTCGTAGTTTTGCCTTTTTTGGTATTATTTTTAAACCTTCCCTGGACTTCCAAAAATAATTTAAGACCAAACTTAGAATATTCGATCCAGCTGTTCTCGAGTTTTAGCGAGACTAACAAACAGCAATTGATTTTTATACGGAAGAAGAAAGAGAAAGATAAGGTAAAGATATTTTTTATTAAATATGACTTCAAGACCTCAATCAACAAATGTTAAATGTCAAAACCAACCAATACTACATATATACCAATACAACTATAGCCAATACAGTTCAACTAATGGCGCTATGCCCATAAGATAGCACCAATAACATCTTTGTTTTCAAAGGACAGCTATAACTTACCATCAGGAGAACCACCTTCTTGTCCACAACCATTTATATTACTATGAACATATTCATTAAGTCTTGTAAAAGACGTTATATTTAACAGAAAATGAATAATATTTTTCTTCTTCTTCTTCGTTTATAAATATGGCTTTCAATCGTTTTTCACAACTACTTTGCCAGTCTCAACTTAGTTAATTCTTATACAGTCATTAGTCACTTTGTACAAAGTC
Source organism: Calephelis virginiensis (assembly GCA_002245475.1). Lineage (NCBI taxonomy): Eukaryota > Metazoa > Arthropoda > Insecta > Lepidoptera > Riodinidae > Calephelis > Calephelis virginiensis. The sequence goes on along the minus strand of NJDC01000262.1, from coordinate 622,445 downwards.
ATGTCAGGTCAGGGTCTTGGGTAAAGCGGTGGTTAAGTAATCAAGCTCATCTAGTGAGATTTGACGGCAGCGAGGAAATAGACGATACACTAATTTCTTCATGATTATTTCATTTGTGCACTTTCACTGAACAAAATCAATCTAATTCCCACCTAAACTAACCAATTTCACTCAATATAAACACGAAATTCGATAATAATGAATAAATTAAGACCACCTTCCTTCACGATGGCGCCAAAACTCCCATGAATAATATTATTGCAATGATTAAAATGGATAACAATATGCATGCCACTCGTATCATTATGGAAACTAATTTTAGCGCAAAGAAGAGTATGTCACAAGTATATTATGGTCAACAAAACATTCGGGCAAGTGAAAATTCGGGCAAATGAAATTCTGGCATTTGAATATATGGCATATGTTCTTCGGGAAAACAATAGACAACCATCAGTATTACATACTATAATAGTACGCATGAGTGGACAAACTTATTTGTTATTATACATATTATATACGTCTTGGATCATTACATTTATTTAACAAAAGCATATCAAAATCAACAGATTTTGATGCTGAAGGGTTAAAAAATCTAGGCAATCATATACATATACTTAGAAAACACAGTAGAAAGCGACTTCGTTTTACACTATGTAGTGATTAATAATGCAAATAAGTTGACAAACGTCAATAACCGATTATTTTAGTGGACATCAGTATATACCATTTAAGGATGACTTCCATTCATAAATTAACGTTTCGTATCTTGTTACATCAGGTGGTAGACTCGTGAAAATATTTTTATCACAGTACACCAACGGATAACAGTCGATAACGTGATCTTTCAACGACTAGATATCAGTTTATACACCATTAAAGAACAACTACCACTCTTAAATCAACGTTTCGTATATTGTCATGTCACGGGGACCTCGTGCGAACGTAGCGGATGTTCTGGCGAATGCAACGACGTGTGTCAATAAACATGTGTCTCCATGTGACACAGGGAAATTAATCTGCTTCATTTAATTCAGTGTAACGTTACATGTGACATGAAACCTTTTCGGTGTCAATAATCGTATTCAGACTCATTTAAATAGATTGTTACACGAGTTCTTTTATTGTATCAGTTGGTATTAATGGTGTTGGCATTAACCAAGTGCAATCCTTTGATTCATTTACATAAACATATATTTATGCCAAGACCCTTGCGTGGTAGGCAGAGAGTATCGAGTGACACGAGTCACTATCTACATAAACACTCCGATTTCGAGACTCTTGGCACAACCTTTCGGATATTACTCTAGAAAATTGGTCGTCTAATGTCAACATAGGACTGCCCAATTTTACAATTTATTAATATCAACCCTAGACATTCGCATTGTAAATCAGTCGGTAAAACAAAGCATCCTTTTCAGTTTCAAATAAATGATTTCTTTCAATCCCACTCTCTGATATTTCCGTCGGAAATGCGACTGGTTAGCGTTTCACCTGAGACTTGGGGCAGCGTTTACACTTTGATCGCATTTAACCTCCTTAACTTGACAAATGAAGTAAAATACATATTTGGAAATAGTAGTTAATTAATTTTGTTATCGATTGATTACACCACCTCGATAGCCAAGTGTTAGCGCACACGCCTATCTCCATGGCCCAACTTTGAGGTTTGAGTTCGATTCTAGATCCACGCAAGGTTACGCATTTGTAGTGATCATCTAGATAGTACATGTGTTTTTGGGTCTGGGTGTTTATAATTCTAGATTCTCAATAACCTCCATCCAAAACAGGTATTCAAATTTTTAAACCGTGTTCAGAACATACAGTACAACATATCTACCTAAAAATTGATAGAAATTATTTTTTATAAACAAACACACATAGAATAATTATTTTGCCTTTAATTCACTAATAAAATCAGTAAAGGAACCAGCGGGGCTATTCCGTATCTTTTTAGTGATATTTGATATACACTGTTTTCCAGAGATCATCACTAAAAAGATACAGAATCAGTCCCCAGTTCTTGCTTATAACGTCAAATAATAAATTTGTTTCTTACCAATGTTTTCTCGTATTTTTTATTTTAAGTCAAATAGATAAGTTTTTCTGTAAGCAGTAAGTCCTATGGGATTAACACTAAAAGTCATTTTGATCTCGTTGTTTTTGTGAATATCTTTTAAAAGATTTTATAAACACTATCTAAAAACTTGAACACCTATTTTCGAAGGATTCTGTATGTTCAAGTATTTCTATGTGGTATCGGTCACTAACACCATACCACAACACATATGCTGGGTAGTTTGATTTCGCTTTTCGTGACATTTCGCGTGGTTATCGCATATCGCCGTAACGCATACTTTGGTTATTATTTTTTCTTGTGTTGAATGTTGCCAGGAATTATTTCTTTTTATGATATTGGAAGGCAAACAAGCAGATGGATTTCCTGATGGCAAGAAATTCACGCCTCCTAGAGACACCAAAAATGGTAATGGTGCGTTGCCAACCTGAGGTCGGGATGTTAGGCCTCGAGGAAAAGTAAGTTTACCGGCTACCATACCCTCCAACCTGGAACACGTCAATGACAAGCATTGGCGGTAGGAATAGGTAAGGCGGTAGTACCAATCCGGGTGAGTCGCTGCGAAACTCTACCACTTAGTCAGATGTCACGGTGCTAGTGACGGTAAGCCTATGCTCGCCTTTTACGAGCTGGCTGGCAGGAAGGCAGATGATCTATTCTGCAAAGGAGCCCGGACTAAACTGGGTAAATGTTCTTAAGAAGAGAAAAACCGAAAAAATTACATGATAAATGGGATATTTTTTTAACTTTATTTTGTTTTTTTTTCCATACAAACTGTTGGCAGCTGTATTTGTCAAGCGATACGAAGTTCGCCGGGTCGACTAGCATATATTTAAAAATGAATCCCTATTTCGCGTGGTCATAGCATTATGTCTGAACGGATGTACCAAAATTGCTTATCCTTTATGAAAAGTAAATGGGAAAATAATGCTTATTATATATTTAATTAAATTTATATATTATGACATTATACTTTTATATATTATTATTTAATATGGATAATTCATACTATTAAAGTAAAGTATCTTCACGCCCGAAGAGGTAGGTAGAGGCACAACCAGGGCACCCACGACTAGCCGAAGACACTAAGTCCCACAATGTGATAGGTGGCAAGCCTATCGCCAACCATATCCAATCCCGAGCAACCCGGGACCCGGGATTCGAACCCAGGACCTCAGACAGTCAAGTCTGAACCGCTAGACCACAGAGGCGATATACTACTACACATATCATACTATTAGTAGCTGTTAATATCATGCGATACGAAGTTCACCAGGTCAGCTAGTTCTTAACAAAAATAACTTTAGAGAATTATATGAAAATCCGAAAATTAATTTCGCATTTATAATAAAACATTCTGAACTAAAAGACATGGGTTATTTGGAATACCGGGAAAATAAATCTTATTATATTGTGGCATATTGAATGAGCAATAGTATTCGGATGACGGACGGGGTTGTCGATGTTTGCGTATTAATATTACAGAAACAGAACAGGTTTCCCAGATTACCATAATTTGCTCCAATGCATTTGAATAATGAGGACGTGTTTCGGTTCGTCCCTTCAGTCTTTACACATAGTCGTGTTATACGCAAAACTAATGTCAGAATATACATTCAATGAACTTAATTATATACAGGATTGGATTTATTAGATACAATCCAAAACAGTGGTTGTCAAACTTTAAGTTAAGGAATACCATGTTTGATTTTATCTGTCTGTTTCGGTTAATCTCTGAAACGGCTAAACCGATGTTGATGGGATTTTACTGGCAGGTAGCTGACTTAATTAAGAGTAACTTAACTAACTAATGTTTTTAAGAAATCTAAATTAACGAAATAACTCTTTTGTTAAGTTAAAAAAAAGAAGCCAGTTAGTGTAGGAATACAATTGCACTGTTTCAGTTATTATAATAAACCAATCATTTTATTTCCACGAAATTAAAACCATTTTAATTAACCATTTACAGTTAACATCGAAATGCTGATGTATACATGAATGTAAAACTTTTCTTATTATTTTTCCGGAACTATTATTTCTCTGCCTGTGTAAGAGGTTAATACCAACAAGGCTATTGGTAGTAGAGTGCTGAATTACTTGGCTCGGGTAGGAATCTACGTTTTGATTCTAGCCGTCATAATTACAGTGTTTTGGCCCGGAATATGGGGTAGACAGCGGACTTGTACATTAGGCCCAACAAACTAGCCACGGGACAGAGAGCTATAGTATTTATGTTGTCTAT
>NJDC01000262.1:603899-617324 GCA_002245475.1 Calephelis virginiensis | reverse complement strand
CACCAGGTCAGCTAGTTCTTAACAAAAATAACTTTAGAGAATTATATGAAAATCCGAAAATTAATTTCGAATTTATAATAAAACATTCTGAACTAAAAGACATGGGTTATTTGGAATACCGGGAAAATAAATCTTATTATATTGTGGCATATTGAATGAGCAATAGTATTCGGATGGCGGACGGGGTTGTCGATGTTTGCGTATTAATATTACAGAAACAGAACAGGTTTCCCAGATTACCATAATTTGCTCCAATGCATTTGAATAATGAGGACGTGTTTCGGTTCGTCCCTTCAGTCTTTACACATAGCCGTGTTATACGCAAAACTAATGTCAGAATATACATTCAATGAACTTAATTATATACAGGATTGGATTTATTAGATACAATCCAAAACAGTGGTTGTCAAACTTTAAGTTAAGGAATACCATGTTTGATTTTATCTGTTTGTTTCGGTTAATCTCTGAAACGGCTAAACCGATGTTGATGGGATTTTACTGGCAGGTAGCTGACTTAATTAAGAGAAACTTAACTAACTAATGTTTTAAGAAATCTAAATTAACGAAATAACTCTTTTGTTAAGTTAAAAAAAGAAGCCAGTTAGTGTAGGAATGCAATTGCACTGTTTCAGTTATTATAATAAACCAATCATTTTATTTCCACGAAATTAAAACCATTTTAATTAACCATTTACAGTTAACATCGAAATGTTGATGTATACATGCATGTACAATTTTTCTTATTATTTTTACGGAACTATTATTTCTCTGCCTGTGTAAGAGGTTAATACCAACAAGGCTATTGGTAGTAGAGTGTTGAATTACTTGGCTAGGTTAGGAATCTACGTTTTTATTCTAGCCGCCATAATTACAGTGTTTCGGCCCGGAATATGGGGTAGACAGTGGACTTGTACATTAGGCCCAACAAACTAGCCACGGGACAGAGACAGCTATAGTATTTATGTTGTCTATAAGCCACGGTTGTCTCTAGTTCTGTTGCTTCTATAGTTACACACTCAGCACAACTAGTTATGGGATAAGGTGTTTTATCCCCTGAAAGACCTAGTCCTACAAACATTAGAAAGTAAATTTGAATTACTTTACTCCATCTCTGCTCTATCTTTTAATACTGAATTTGTGTAATGCCAACTTAAAGTTTGAAGTAAAGTTAGAATTGTTTTAGTCTAAAATAAGTAACTTCAAGCCCTATCTCCGAAGAGGCAGATGTACCATCGCCTCGAATAGCCAAAGATATGGTCCCATAATGTAGTAGGTGGCAAAAATTATTGCCAACGGCGTATCTAATGCACCTGCTGCGTTTTTGAGAAGAATTAATTTACGTCAGTTCCCTGAGACGAGAACTGTTTACAGTAAAACTCCTATTTAATTAGAACATGTCGCACTATTAATTCAGTGTGTCCAGATGTTGACCTTGATTTGTTTAGGGACTACATAGCAAAGCCTAAAAAACTCTATCAGATAGGTTTTTTTTGAATTGTTATAGTCTTCGTCACTAGTTGTAAGATAAGTAGTCATTGGTTCTAGTTGTGCAACATGTGCCTACTCTGTTACATTTATAGACTGTTATTTTTCTAATTTACTTGTTAATGCGTAACCATAAACATTTAACATAATATTTATAAGTGCAAACTTGTAATTGGCACTATATAAAATATTTTTCGTAGTATTAGTTGCTAGCTGTAAGTTTTCCTTTAAGGGTAAAATAAAATAAAAGAACTGGCAAACGTGGTTTTGTACTAGAAAATTAAAAAAAATATATGTTTTTTTTTGTTATCCTTGGTTCTTTTTCTTGGGACCGAACCAGGGACCTCGTGAAGTCAAGTCTGACATCGGACTACTAGACCAGCGAGGCGAGGCTTCAATTTACGTTTATTATTAAAACGGTAGAAAGCGTAGCTGAATCTACGACGATGTAGCGTCGTCAAGTATTACGTAGCCATGCGTAGCGAAGACGCTTGACGGTTTTGAAGTTTTGAATTCCGCGACTCAAAAAATTACAGGCACTTTGCCTTGACACTCCTAACCCAAAATTGATATTTCTAATAATTATTAATAACATGAATTACAATTGTGTGTTGGTGTTTTCGATGGAATATAAAACGGCGAATAAGCACAAGATAGACACAAAAAATGTCCTATAAATTTAGGGTACTGTACAAAACATTTTATCACCAAATTTGAATATAAGGAAAAATGGAAAAAGTAGTAGCATCGTTTATGTAAAATAAAATATTTTTGTTATTATAAACTGCTATCAGTAGAAACTTTTTATGAAAGAAAAAAATAAGTTTAGCGGAACATTTGGAAACGTAAGAAAAGATAACTCTTTTATGATATTGGAGGGCAAATAAGCAGACGGATTTCCTGATGGTAAGAAATTCACGTCGCCTAGAGACATCAAAGGTGGCAATGGTGCATTGACAACTGAGGGCCGGGATGTTAAGCCTCAAGCAAATAAAGTTTACCGGCCTCCGAACAGGAACACAACAAGCACTGAAGTTATGGCGGTGGGTATAGGTAAGGTGATTAAGGTAATAGTACCAATCCGGGTGAGTCGCTGCGAAACTCTACCACCTAGTAAACTATAACATATTTTTTTATAACTGTCAGTTGATTGACTTTCATATTAAACATCATAGTTTATACCAGAGGTTCCCAAACTTATTTCATGTAACGCCCACTTTGAAAATCAGATGTTTTGTAGCGCCCCCCCCCCTCGTTTTTTTCTTGTCAATAACCTCAATAACATATTTGTTGCGCCTAGTTTAAAAAAAAACATTTTTTTCAAGATTTATATCGCCCCCCTCTAGGCTTCCAGCGCCCACAAGGGGGCGTTATCGCCCACTTTGGGAAAGGCTGGTTTATACCATAGAAATAGAAATATACTTAGAGGTCAATGGTTTGTACAGAACAACGTCTGTCGGGTCAGCTAGTTTATTATATAAATAGAAAATACAAATCAAGATATAAAAATTCATGTTTTAAACATTTCTACAGCTGTATCCCAACCATTTCAATTTCTCCGTATTGTATAGACAAGAGGGTATCACAGTGGGGAGGGTTATTATGATAGTGCGGCCGGTGGCGGCTCATGTTGCCCGAGAGATTTATTGTCGGACATCACAACCACAGTACAAATATGGAACAGTATGGAGCTTGATTGAAAAAATACTTAATTGAATTGAAAAACGTTTATTTCACATAGACCTTAATATGGGTACTTGTGACGCGTCTATATAATTCTGAAAAACAAACTAAAAAGCTACTACTGCATTGTTTTTTATGGTACTGGAAGGCAAACAAGCAGGCAGATTTTCTGATGGAAAAAAAACAAGGAGCCCGGATCAACATTGCTATCTTTCGAAAAAATAATAGTAAAATCGGGATGTGATACCCAATAAAATAGTTGCATTCTTTTTATATATATATACAGCTTTTTTTAATATTCGGGTGCAAGCAAAAAAAAAAACGGTTCATTTATTTCTGATTAATTTCCATTTTCCTGATTTGACAGGAAATATTTTTCACGAAATTAAGCTTTACATGAAAAGGTGGAACAATTTCTTCGCTTTAAAAAAGAAGTAACAGTAACAAAGCAAGGAGGGTTAATATGATAGTGCAGCTGGTTGCTGCAAATAAGGGATTGCATGACATGTTTTATTTTAAATTCTTACTAACATATTACATGTTTCTTGCGCGAAGTGTTTCTTTTCTGAAGAGGTAAAATTCACTTTAAAGAAAAGGTAAAAATGAAGCTTACATTTAGTTGTAAAGAAAACTAAAGCATTATTTAAAAAGTTATTTTAAAAGTAGAATTTAAAAGAGACGTAGGCAGAACGGATGTAATAGTTTTAGTTGGATATGTAATGCTGGGGCAAGTAAATATGTATATAGTTGCGCTTGGTTGCGCTATTAGCAGGGATAGAAGGTAGACCGTGTATATAAAAAAACAGAAGATGTGCAGGAATAGTTTGGATGGAGCGCTTGGTAATCTATTTTGTAGCAAAGGTTTGAGTTAAGATGCTAGACTCGCTTTGCATAATTCTGTGTAATCCCAAAAATGTATTGAAACAAGAGTTGTATATCACAGAAAAAGCATGTTAGTAGGGTGACAGGTGGCTGCAAAAATTGTTGCTGGTGTGACTCTTGCTGTTGCTGTGACTCGTAATAGTGAGGTCCAAGAAAGAGCGTGATTTTAAGAAAGTGTTGATGTTAAAATGAGAAATGGGATGCTCCGCTAGTTCGGGTCATGTGGAAACGGTGACGATGAAACTGGAGCCCCCAGGGGGATCTCAATACTCTCTGCTTACCGAGTAGGTAAGTAGTAGTAAAGTAGTAGTAAGGTGGGTACGCGTAAGTATCATAACATAGTAACTGTATTAAAAACATTTTCCCGTATTACATAAAGAATTGGTGTCATAAAGGGAACGGGTAGGGTTATTATGATAGTACAGCTGGTGACTGCAAATAAGGGCTTTCATTGGCATATTTTATTTTAAACTAGTTGTACCGGCGATCGTCCCACCCGTTCTGCTTGTTGGTTTTCATTGTTTTCTCGCGGTTTTGGTTTTTTATCTTTTAAGCCTTCCATGGACTTCACGAAAAAATCAAAATCAAAATTAGCTAAATCTGTTCAGCAGTTCTCGAGTTTTAGCGAGACTAACGAACACCAATTGATTTTGATATATAAGAAGGAAAAGATTCTTATTAATATTTTCCCCGTGTTGGTCCGGGCTCCTTTGTAGAATAGACCATCTGCCTTCCTTGCCAGGCAGCTCGTAAAAGGCGAGCATAGGCTTACCATCACTAACACCGTGTCATCCGACTAGGTGGTAAAGTTTGGCAGCGACTCGCCCGGATCGGTACCACCGCCTTACCTATTCCTGCCGCCATAACGTCATGACGTGTTCCGGTTCGGAAGGTAAGGTAGCCGGTAAACTTACTTTTGCTCGAGGCCTAACATCCCGGCCTCAGGTTGGCAACGCACCATTACCACCTTTGGCGTCTCTAGGCGGCGTGAATTTCTTACCATCAGGAAATCCGTCTGCTTGTTTGCCTTCCTATAACATAAAAAAAATTTATATAGTTTCTTGTTTCAATGTTTCTTTTCTGAAGAGGTATGATTAAATTTAAAGAAGAGGTATAAAAACACTGTAACTGTATTATAACCATTTTCCCGTATTACATGAAGAAGTGGTGGTGTCCCAGGGGGGGACAGTTATTGTGATAGTGTGGCCAGTGGCTCATATTGCCGGAGAGATTTATTACCGGACAGCGCAATGCATTGGCTCACTTGAATTGCACAGAATCCATTTAAAAATATTTGTATTGTTTACAAAAACACATAGTTCTTAGTATCAGGGTAAAATAACACGTTAATTGTAACTTACAGCTTATAATAATTCGACAGTTTACAATATCACGAGGTAGATTATAAGCTAACGGTAATTATAATTTTACGTTTACATATGTTTAACAATTTCTTAATTAAATTTATTATTATAATTACGCCTATCTCCGCGTATTAAAATCTCTTAGCTCTCCCGCAAAAAGCTGTATATATTGGGATAGAACAAAGCCTGTGTCATTTTTTAGCCCTACCACTTCGACAAAAAATCCACCATAACAAAGGACTGTTTATATGTTAACAACATTTCACTTTTGCACTTTTTTGGCACTTTTGCGATTAAATTTATTTATTTTGCATTTCGTAAAGGTATTTTATTACATGGTTTATTTTTAAACTTAATTGACAATTAAAAAAAGTTGTTTTTTTAATAAAAATGTTTTTAACTCATTCATTTAAATTGAAACAGCTTTCGAGTACCTAAGCTACGTTGACTTTAGAAGTAATTACACAATAAAAATGTTAAACCATTGGCTTTGTTTGGCAATATGGTTCAATAAGCAGACTTGTTGAAGCGAAACAAAATTAGAATCAAATTTTCGAACTGCTCTACTAGGCAAAACACTGGTACTGCATTCGGTTGGCAAATAACACTACTGTATAATTCAAACAGGGTTACCAAAAGCTGAATTTCGTGCATATACAGTGTAGACTGGGCATATTGACCGCCTCGTTGGTTAAGGAGCTAGCGTACATTCCTACCTCTATCGACCAACAGCGAGGCTCGAGTTCGATTCCCGACGGGGGCATTCGTTTGTTGAATATTTAGATGTCTGCATTTCCAGGTCTGGGTCTTTATTAATTTTATTCTGGTATCTATTCAAGCATTTCTATATATTAGAATAGTTGACTAACACCCATAACACAAGCATGTACTTTGCTTACTTTGGAGTTAGAATCAATGTGTGTAATTTGTCCGGAGATATTTATTTATTTACTATTCATTTATACAATATATTTCAATGATGTTAATAGTAAGTAAACAGAAGTTAACGGTTTTGCCAACGGTTTAGTAGTTAATTATTACAAAAAGATTAAACCTTACCGACAGTGTTTTGCACCAACTTGGACTGGGTAGCTATTTACCACCTTGTCTATTCTTGCTCCAGTAATTACAGTATTTTGTTCTGGTTTAGGGTAGGGTAGTCAGTAGACTTGCACATTAAACTAACACCTCGGCTACAGAACAGCAACGCATCTATAACATATCTGGTGTCTACCCCCACGATTATCTCTTACCATCAGAGAAGTCGAATTCTTGACCAAAAAATTACCAACAAATTCTAAGTAACAAAATTTCATTTTAAAATGTCACTATTACAATTAAAACAAGACTTCCAAAATAAATTAATTGTGCTATGCTCAAGTATGCCATAAAAATGTAGATGATTATAAAGTTGGCCTATGTGTATAGTTCATAAAACCCTGGATCTTAAGATGACAACCCTAAATCCAAACTAAACGCGATCAGAATTCTATGTAAACAAGTTTTGTGGGTTGCAAAGCATATTCTCATAAACATAAAGACCGTAATATACCAACTTTATCAATAACAATGAAAACTTTGGACTTAAAAAGGAAATTGCTGTATAAAAACAGTATTCATTAAAACTTTACTATTTTTTGTTATCATTTGAATTTGCGCTACGGCAAAAATAATGGAACTTAAGTGATATCATTTCCACACTCATAACGATTTACATAAGAAATGGAAACTTTATTTGAACAAGTTTATTTATATGTATACGTAAAAAAGTTTTTACTTAGGTGTTTCTTTTGGGTTCCAGTGCAAAAGTAAAAATGTATTCTATCTGTTTTTAATCTTTAAGCAAGATGATGGATCATGGACGCCAAACTTTTGAAACTACTGACAGAACATATAAGGTTATGTATGTAATAATGTAATGTGTATGTATGTAAAATTACAGCCTTGTTCGAACCGGTTTCGCAAGATGGAAAAATATGTTCGACAATATCAATACTACTAATCGTGAATGTGAAGAAACGCTATACAAAACCTTCATTTATTTTGTATAGTTAAGAACCATCTCGATCACGCTAGCTTTAAAAAAAAGCCGCAAATTGGTTAACGTGATCAAATGTTATGGTGCCACAGACAGACACGCACAGGTACGCAAACATTAGAACACCCCTCTGCCTCCTCCGGGCAAAAATACTAGATTTTAGCTTTAAAGGTTTGGGGAGAGTGCAGTAGATCTTTTATTAAAGAAAAATTATCGTAACTAGTATTATTTTAAATTTTGTACTAAAATAACATTATTCATAATGGGATACGTGCTAGGTTGGACCTAAGCTGTGGGATTTAGTTTCTTGGGCTACCGTGACCAACCGAACCGGGGCTGTTAAACTTCTGCCTACCTCTTCAAAGATAACCCCGTGAAGATATTTTTTATGTTGTAAATATAGTTGCTCTTGTAAGTACTATTAAGAGAAAGTAGTCGAGTATCAGAATGGCTTAAAACCTATAGCAATCATACAACTCTTTAAGCAGTTAATACGAACACATTGGTGGTGTTTTTGTTGTTCATCCACTAAACTAATTTGAAGCTATCGCTATCTTCTTCCAACGAAAGCAATAGAAAGAGACAACACACTTTTAGGGCTGTCAGATTAGTCTGTACCCGTTAGTTTTACAGACTTTTAATCTATCACTCGGAAAAAGTTGATGTTGACGGTTGAAGTTGACATGTCCGTCTAATCTAACGTGTCTAAAATGTTCCATCTCTTTTGTTTTTGTTTAATTTGAAATAGACAGCATGCATCTAAAATAAGTGTAGTTTGTGAACATCAGAATCAATACCATTGTTGGACTTAGCTCAAACTTTTTGACTACTTACCTGAAACTTAATGTCAAAGTTATAACTAAGATGGTAAGCAAAATATAGAGCCCGTGCAGAGCAATAGCGACCTCCCGAATAAAAGTTTAATTGCGAAAGTTGTTTGTAGTACGAGACAGCGGAGTAAGTCCTATCAACTTGATCTTTCTAACTCTAAACATGGCTAGACTTGGTTGACGTCAGCAAGGTAATTTGATTTATTAATTTGTTTGTGCTCAGGGCCATGTCAATGTCTGTTTAAGTAAACCGATTCGTTTGAGACATTTAATAAATATAAACGCTTCCCTACTACGTTTAGGAATATATACATCAACTTGAATATTAATAATTTAAGCTAAGTAAAACTGACAAAAAATTTAATCCAACTTCATTACCACGTTGAGATTAGACCTTTTTAAAGGTAGTTCGTGATTTCACAGTGATCACAGATACATTTTATCAAAATCCAACTAGTAGTTTTTTACACATATTTAATAATTCATGGATTTTCGATACATCTACTTGAAAATGTATGCATAAACAATGTAACGTAATTCAGTATAATTTGACATCCATGTATCAGATGGTAAACAAAATTAAATGAAAACAAATCAAAATTAAACTATTGTGTCAAAAGGGATCCATCAAAATCTATTCGTTGTTTGCTTAATAATACGGTTACAAACACATAAAAATCATACACACATACATACATACATACATATCTTCACGCCAAGTCCCTGACGGGGTTGGCAGAGAGTATCGAGTGCCAGACCTCACGATCCTGACAAACCTGTCTTGCTTCCTTCACATCCATAACCCTTTTCATACAAACACGCCGGTTTCGGAGACTCTTGACACCACCCTCGGATGCCCTTGCCCTAGCATGCCCTTTCGCATTTTAATACCAACACTTTCTTTCAATCCCACTCTTTCTCGGATCTCACTGTTACGAATGCGGTCAACGAGCGTTACACCACAGATTTTCAGTAGTGCTCTCATTTCGAGCGCATTTATCCTACTTTCATGCTCTTTCTGACATACCCAACTCTCGCTTCCATACAATAACGTTGTAATAAGCACAGAACTATGCAAAGCGAGTCTAGCTTTTTGACTCAAAACCTCGCTTTGGAATAGCTTACCCAACGCTCCATTCACACTATTCCCTGCACTCACTCTCCTCTCTACAATAAAATCATACCGTCTAATTAATAACCTCTTTTTAGAGTCTGAGAATAATTAGGAGTACGATTGTAACATACTTGAACTTTTAAACAAATTGCCATAGTTTTAATTGTATTTGTTATATTAATAAAAGGTCCGTTTAGAAATCTACACCCGAACTGTAATATAAAAATAATTCCCTTCTTGAAACCTAGAAACGAATTATCATGTTTTTCATCTATTTGTTATATTAATAACATTAGAAAATCAAATTAACATTATTAACCTTACCTGACACATTTAGAAATAGGTACATACTACATACCCAATTGGAGTATTTAAACAATGATTGATTTAATACTCAAATTGCCGAAACTCAATAAATGATTGAAATTATTATTCTTAACTATACATCAATTAGAAACAAATTACTGCAGTTTTTATTAACTATTCATATATTCATGACATTACGATATTTATGAATATTTTGAACGCTTAAGTAATATATCCAGTAACACATATCCCAGAAGCTTGAAACAAAAAAAAAATCATTAGAAATGCAATACATGCTTACTCTAAACTTTGAAACGACATAATTTTTAACAAATGTATTAAATTACTAACTTTTTGTTCATAAATCGCAGAATAGGGTTAATAATAAATAACTATCTCTTTACAAATTACGCAAGAACATATTCTTACTTTATCAAGTTGTATGCTTAAGTTAGTCAATAGTACTATATCATAGAAATATATAAATATATACTTACATAAGCTAAATATCCCGACCCAGAAACACTCAAATAAAATATATCTTATCAATTTTCATCACGTTCATGCCTGTCTTTGTCGGAAATCGAATTTGAGAGCATTGATTACATTTTTAGGGCTTGATGGATATCTGGAGAGATGCATCATGTGTTGACCATTTGGCAAAACATATGTCCTGCTATATTCTAAAAAAACTGAAATGATAATGGTGAACGTAATAAAGATTGCTTTACTAAATAAAGTGTTTCCTTGGAATTATAAGCCAAACGATTTTTACTCTATTCCCAACTTTTGTAGAGTAAGTGACTAGCTCTATCTTGTTTACAGTCTTAACAAACGTAGGAAGAACTTCTTATCATCTTACATAATGAAAGATTTATAGTTTTAAAGGTAGATTTCTAATATTGGTTAACTAGAAAGCTGGCTCTGCACTAGCACTCGTTCTCTACAGATTCAAAGATAGATTAAAAACCGGCAACAAAAAAGTACCTGCGTACTTACCTAGGTGTATAAAAGGTCATAATATAATTCATACCTTTAAATATGTTTAGTATTTTTTTTTATTTCTTAAATCTTTAAAGAAATTGATAAATGTCACTTAATTAAGATTTTTTTTTATTTTCGTTTAAATCGTCAAAAATCGCGGACAGAAAAAAATCTTTTAATAATGTTTACGCTTTGAGTAGTAATCCAACTTTAACACTCAAAGGGTCTACGTCAAATAATAATTAATACATTTTTTTAGTTTTTATTTTCGAAATTTATCTGTAGTAAACTAAAGTTAAACAAATTGCGATAAAAGGCTTTGTCTACGATTTAAGCGTATTAAAGCAATTAGCAAAATAAAGACTTATTATTATACATCGATTCAGTAGTGGATCCTGATGTGATAAACGTGCAAATACTCTAGGGTTGTGGGCACTTATTGCATTTTATTGATGGTGGAAAATAGAAAAGTTCATGTGTTTTTATAGCGGTGCATTGTGCGTCCAGAAGCTAAAAAAACAATTACAGTAGCTTAATTTTAGATGTGCTCATTAGATTTTAAAAGTGGACATGCCTATTGCATTTCCAAAGACAGAAATATATACATTATACAGGTCGCCGTAATGAATACCGATCATAGATAACGTGTTATTTGAAAGTTAAATAAGCTGTGTAGGTTATTGCATGGTAATTAACCCACCTTACTTAAGTCTGACGTGCTCGAGTATATTTGTAAGTTAAAATAATTAAGTTATTTTACGTGCGTCTCGATATAGAGATTGGATAGATAATGGAGGTTCTTAAACATGGTTCAGAGTGTCTTCCATATCTTAGTCTGATGCGTCTGAGTTACTGCAACAATCCCCTTTTGGGCTCTCCTACTTCGTTAAAAAAATAATAATTTCCGCTTAATCTGATTTTCTGACTGAAATAAATCACGAAAATAATGTAAAATAGACACAGTTATCCTAGAGTAACAGTTTATCATAAGTCATAAATAAAAAAAAAAAATGGATATATTCTAAAAATTTTATACTACTATAACATTGCTTCTGTGCAATGGGAATATAGGACGAATAAACAAACAATTTTACGAATTTGTAATGTTAAGTATGGAATAATTACATATATTAATTGTAAACTCGTGTAAGCTAGAGGCTACCCTAAGCTGGTAATTTTTTTTAATAAAAAAATTATAATACTATCTGTTCAGTCAAAATTCTTACTATCCGACCCGAGCTCTGTGATTTTTTGTTTAGTTTTAAAATGTTTTAATAATGATTCTGCCTTTCGGAATTAAGACGATTTCAACAAATCAAAAACCATAAAAATCGGCCTAGCAATTATTGAAGTATAAATGTTTAATGATATTAGTTGGCCCGGTAAACTAAGTACCGCTCCGAGTTTATCAAATTTTCGTATTTATGTTTCAAATGTCTAAACGTTATTCTGTCAATTGGGGCTAAGTCGGGGCCAAAAATTCATAAACCATGAAAATCGGTACATTAGTTTTCGAGTTACAAGTAGTGCGACCAACTCCAGTTTGTTTAATACATAGAAGTATACTACTATTATTTAAATATTCTTAAACACGTTTTCGAAAAAGCTATGTTAATAGACCGAGAAAGCTAAGCATCTTCACACAACGTAACAGCGTTTGTATCTTGTGTAACAGTAGAAAATAAATAAAGAGTGTTTGTTTAATAGTAATTATGTTAGCGGTCACATTAGGGTAATGTTTATTTGCAACATAAGCTTATCTAGTCTTCTCAAACGGTAGTAAAATTGTTGGTTGCAAGGTAGTTAACCCTTGTGGGAGGAGAGAAGAGAGGGGCGAAGCGCGGTCACACCGTGAACCCCGCAATAGATAAAACAGTGATAGAACATGCACCGCACCGCTGGTCATGAATAATTCATTAGGTTCAGTTGCCACTTTTGTCGGTATCGGTGGCTTTTCAGCGCTTCCCACCGTCAAAAATGTGCGTCGGGGTCCTATTATCATCAAATCAAACGTACCGCTCCACGTTGTTTACATAACGTTATGATATTTATGAAAGGAGAAATGAAATGATTTTACTTGCTATTTCTTAAGCTCATAGTATCGCTACGTATGGATTAACTATTAGTGAGATTATGGCGCTCATTGCAACAGATCATATTAATTTTACCAGTATGAGTCGGGTTCTCTGTAAAAAAACATATAGT
Source organism: Calephelis virginiensis (assembly GCA_002245475.1). Lineage (NCBI taxonomy): Eukaryota > Metazoa > Arthropoda > Insecta > Lepidoptera > Riodinidae > Calephelis > Calephelis virginiensis. The sequence goes on along the minus strand of NJDC01000262.1, from coordinate 604,433 downwards.
TCGTAAGAAAAATAACATTTACTAACACACACATTCACTACACACATTACAACGGAGAGAGAAACATAAAGAAAATTGGATTTTTCCAATTTTCTAATTAAAAAAAAATGTTGGTCGGGATTGGAAATGTGTCCGGTTGGCGATAGGCTTGCCACCTATCTCATTGTGGGACTTAGTGTCTTCGGCTAGTCGTGGATGCCTTGGTTGTACCTCTGCCTACCTCGTCGGGGATACGGGCGTGAAGATACTTTAAAACAGTTTATGTGAGCCACTCTCATCACTTATGGTATAGTATGCAAAAATAGATGTTGGCCGATTCTCAGCTCTACTGAACATGCTCACAAAATTTCATGAAAATCGGTCAAGCCGTTTCGGAGGAGTTCAATCACGCACACCGTGACACAATAATTTTATGTATTAGATATTATAAACGCAGTGTGCATTGTTGCAAACGCAGTATATTATATATTACAGTACAGCAACAGTATATTGGTGCCGATTTTGTTGTGTCACCGCTAAAGCTAAACTAACTTA
>NJDC01000262.1:591669-603766 GCA_002245475.1 Calephelis virginiensis | reverse complement strand
GAACAACTAAAATGTTTTAGATCTGTCAAGCTAAAATTTTAGTCGTGTACAGCAGAATACCAAACGTGATTAGACAGCTCTAAATCTAATTTTAGGTTAGTTTAGACTAGTTTGTACCAAGGGAATCGGCACCATTATGTTGTTAAATCATTTTGCTTAAACACTGATTTTCAGATTCCTCGCTCATTCAATAAAAAAACAAATTCCGTAAAAATATACTTTAAAAACAATGAAAAGCCCGTTATTTACAAAGTCATATTATACAATAATCGCAAAAAGCCTATGATGGTTTTAAAGAGGTGAGCATTGGTTATATGGGTCAGTATATGGGTCGGTGGCTAGCGTACACGCCTAAATACACCGACCCACCGTGAGCCGTGGATTCGATTCCCGACGGGGGCAAGCATTTGTGTGATGAACATTGAGATGTCTGCATTTTCGGGTCTGGGTGTTTATTAAATATATTCTGGTATCTATTTAAGTATTTCTATGTATGAGTATCGTTGACTAATATCCCCCGTGTTGGTCCGGGCTCCTTTTCAGAATAGACCATCTGCCTTTCTGCCAGGCAGCTGGTAAAAGGCAAGCATAGGCTTTCCGTCACTAACACCGTGACATCCTACTAGGTGGTAAAGTTTCACAGCGACTCGCCCGGATTGGTACCACCGTCTTACCTATTCCTGCCTCCATAACGCTTGCCGTTGACGTGATCCGGTTCCGAGGGCAAGGTAGCCGGTAAACTTACTTTTGCTCGAGGCCTAGCATCCCGGCCTCAGGTTGGCAACGCACCATTACCACCTTTGGTGTCTCTAGGCGGCGTGAATTTCTTACCATCAGAAAATCCATCTGCTTGTTTATCTTCCATTACTATAAAAAAAGATTAGTGTAGTTATCTTGGCGTAATCATTTTATAAAAAATATTCCATACATTCAAACTTTTATAAACTTTTCAAATATAGTAAGGACTGCCGTATTTGAGAGGTTTATAAAAGTATACCAGTTAAAAATCTAACATTTTTGGATCATAATCTATTTTCATGTCTGATAACATTACAAATCTAGTCTAGGCAGTAGGACTTACTTTCCACAATTGGGTTCTATTTTTCTCATTTTTACGTAGATACATACATACATATCTTCACGCCAAGTCTCTTACGCGGTGGGTAGAGAGTACCGAGTACGAAACCTCAAGATCCCGGCAAATCTTGTAATTTTTACGTACAGTAAGCAAACTAAATATCTGTGTCCCTTATAATGTACTCGTATTAGAACAAATACTATACATATTTGTAATTAATAGATGCCAACGGATGAGAAAAAAAACATTAATAGCAAGCAGGTGACTTTTCTGAATAAGGAGCCACTGCCACCTGTAAACACCACAAATGCTATGGGTGCGTTGTTGTCTATTAACAAGGCTATCAGCTTTTCTTTTATCCACTACAAAATATGACATAACCGAGCAATGACGCTATACAAATTTTAAATCAAAAAATACCTGTTCTGTTTTACGTATAACTAATATTTTATTACTTTAGAAAAGCTTCGTTTATAAAAGCTACATGGCTAAACCACAGTCAACGACCTAGTTATAAAAATAAACATTTTATCACAGATCAGTTTATTTTGCAATAATATAGAACTATAACTCGTTGAGGTAACAGTTTAGAAGTGCGGTAAGTCAGCACGCGCGGTCCCGCCCGCCCTCGCAGATTCGCCCATAATTTACGATCGTCCTGAAAGCCGGGGATTATTTTTATTCGGTAACAATAAAGGTGGCTGAGAGGGTTACCTTTATTATCACTCAATGAGAGCGTTTACAATTTAACATATGTTACAATTTGTTATTTTCGTTTCAATCGAACAATTATACTTCGTATTACAAGATTGTGTTTTTGTTCACATGTTATCGAGTCGTTCATTCTTTAATCAATCTTCGACCGCCTCGCCCCGCTATAGTCGCAGGGGTATCGTATACGCTTAAATCCACAGACCAACCTCGAGGCTCGCGTTCGATTTCCGACGGGGGCAGGCATTTATGTGACTAACATTTAAAGGTCTGCATTTCAGGGTGAGGAAGTTTCTTAAATTTATTCTGGAATCTCTTTAAGTATTACTGTATTCGAATTGTTGATTAAAACCCATATGGCCATTACATAAGTTTATAATTTGCTTACTTTGAGGTTAGATTTGTGTGACTTGTCCAGGTATATTTATTTATTTTTAATCTTCTTGTCTCTTATTCTACTTATTCGATTTTAAGCAATAACCACTGTGGTCAAGCGGTTCTAAAAGAGAATATAGTTTTTCCAATTTTATAAAAAAAATGTTGCTTGGGATTGGATATGTACTCGGTTGGCGATAGGCATTGTGTCTTCAGCTAGAAGTGGGTAACCTGGTTGTGCCTTTGCCTATCTCTTTGGGGATGTGGGCGTGAAGATTGTATTTCCTAATGTTAATATTCTAAGAATTTAGCATCACCTCAGTCGGATTATAGGCGAGTGTAAGTGATCCCTAATTACTTTACATGTCAAACAAAGCTCTTCATTATACCTAATACTAAAGGTATTACGAGTATATTTCACGTTGTTAAGTATTTCTGTCCATGAACAATAGCAAATATTCGAATGAAAATCCAAAAGATACCTAATTTCATTAGTATTGTATTTCCTAATGTTAACATTTTAAGGATTTAGCATCACCTCTAAGAATTTAGCAAGAAATACCTTAACAGTATTTCTTTCAATGACCAATAGCAAATATTACAATGTCAATCCAAAATACACCCCATTTTATTGGTGTTGTATTTCCTGATGTTAATATTCAAAGAATTTAGTATTACCTCTTTCGGATATTTCAATAAACATTACATTAATTATATTTCATGTTGCTTAGTATTTCTATCCATAAGCAATATCAAATATTAGAATGAAAATCCAAAATACATCTAATTTAATTAGTGCTACATTTCGTTATGTTATTTTTATAAGAATTTAGCATCACCTCAGTTGGATTATAGGCGAGTGTAAGTGATCCCCAATTACTTTACATGTCAATAAAAAAAACTATACATTATACCTAATACTAAAGGTATTACAAGTATATTTCACGTTGTTAAGTATTTCTGTCCATGAACAATAGCAAATATTCGAATGAAAATCCAAAAGATACTTAATGTTATTAGTATTGTATTTCTTGATGTTAATATTTTAAGGATTTAGCATCACCTCTAAGGATTTACCAAGAAATACCTTAACAGTATTTCTTTCAATGACCAATAGCAAATATTACAATGTCAACCCAAAATACACCCCATTTTATTGGTATTGTATTTCCTGATGTTAATATTCTAAGAATTTAGCATTACCTCTGTCGGATATTTCAATAAACATTACATTAATTATATTTCATGTTGGTTAGTATTTCTATCCATAAGCAATATTAAATATTCGAATAAAAATCCAAAATACACCCAATTTTATTAGTATTGTATTTCCTGATGTTAATATTCTAAGAATTTAGCATCACCTCAGTCGGATTATGGGCGAGTGAAAGTGATCCGTAATGTCTATAGTGGACAGTCGGCTGGTATGCACAGATTAGGCCCTTCGATAAACAATAGCATTAGTATGCGAGGGCGCGCTGCCCGGCGCCGATCAGACCGCCCGTGCCCGGATTAATTTGCCTCCCCGAAATTATGAAGCCTTCTATATATCCAGCGTAACGAGACGAGAAATAAATTCATGTTATATTACTTTGATTTCACTAATTTAATGCGTTTGTTAATTGGAATGCTATCTTTTTGTAACATCTCTTGACTTAATCCCAAATTCAAATTGTATGTTTGTGATATGGTTTGTAACACCCAATAGTAAAATAAGGATTTATAAGTTTTAAATTTCGGTGTGTGTGTGTGTGTGTGTGTGTGTGTGTGTGTGTGTGTGTGTGTGTGTGTGTGTGTGTGTGTGTGTGTGTGTGTGTGTGTGTGTGTTTGTGTGTGTGTGTGTGTGTGTTTGTGTCATCATAACTTTTGAACAGTTAGACCGATTTCAATTGTTTAAAAGCTGAGCTGATCGATATTGTTTTTAGATACGTTACATGTTTTGTAGGGGCTATTGAAAATGTTTAATTTCAGTGTTATAGTAAGTGTTACTGAGTAGGTTCATCTGCACATTCTTAAATAGGTACTGTAATTTTATGTAAAACAATAGTTAATCACTTGTGCTCTGTGCACTGGTGCTCTGGTCTGGGGTCAAATTCTCGGGTCAGACAATTCAATATTTTGTTTTTTAATTTTCTAATAAAATCAACGTAACTAAGGATTGGATAACTCCTCTGTTGGTAATAGGTTTGATACGTATGGCATTGAGGGACTAAGTTGTACCTTTTACTAATCGTGAGTACTATGATTGTGCTTTTGGCGACTTCGTAGAAGCGGAGATATTTAATAGTTAGAAGTTGTTTATTGTCTACCATACAGTGTTTTGTTTTAGTTCCAATCTTTGTAGGTTTGCATTATCGGTGGAATATGGCGTGTAAAAATGTATTGTCTTAATAAGGCTAAGGCTAATAAGGCATAAACCCTTATTTACGCCTTTAGCCTTAGGCGAAGAGACGTCAAAACACCTTCCGTTTTTAGCCGTGGGTTAAAATGTATATATTTTAAATTATAAAGCAAACCTCATACTTTGGCCTAATTAAATTGACATGAGACTAACTTCAAAAAAATAATTATTAATATCCATTTCTGGAAGAGAAGTAATTACGAAAAAAAAACAATAGCCTGAAGACGAAATTTTAATCTGTTAGAAAAGGCTATTCCAAATTTAAATCCATTCCATCCGAGTTATAAAAAGGGCAATAAAGTTTTACCTTAGGTTATATACACACATAAGCTTAGAAGTCAGTACGGTTCATTTCATTGTGAAAAGATTTCCTTGGACCAATCCGAGTTGCACTAATTTTTAGTTTAAAGGAACGACTGTCTGGCAGATTGTGTTCCGGCAAATACCTGTCTTGGATTTCCGCGTGCAGTCTTTAACGTTCCAAGCTTTAATGTACTACGCGAAATTTATTTTATCTCTTAGAAGGTACGAAATACTGAGAATTTCAGCTTTATTAAATGAATTGTTGTTTTATTATAAGCTTTCAGTTGCCCTTGGCTTAGTTTTTACTTGGACTATAATTTATCGACATATCGAGTGGCTGACACGATTTTGATTAAATAAAACTTGTAGTAAAAAAATATTTCCACGTATATGCTTTTAATTCAGTTATACTAAATGTTTATGGATTCTGATAAATAAGACTAGATACGCCTAGATAGACTAGTCGCCTCTGTGGTCTAGCGGTTCACGTGTTGGACTTGACTGCATGAGGTCCCGGGTTTAAATCCCGGGTCGGGCAACAAAAAGAAAAATTGGTTATTCCAATTATTTTCTAATAAAAAAAATGTTGCTCGGGACCAATCCCGATACACAATCCAAAAATGTGCCCGGTTGGCGATAGGTTTGCCACCTATCACATTGTGGGACTTAGTGTCTTCGGCTAATCGTGGGTGCCCCTGTTGTGCCTCTGCCTACCTCTTCGGGGATATGGGCGTGACAATACTTAAGACTAGATACGATGTTTATGATTAATTTATTACTTTTCAAAGTATATACCTTCACTACTGACACTTTGTTCCATTCGTTGGAACCACTGTGTGGTAGTGTGTGTAGCAGTAGTTCTTCAGCAGGGACCTGTTCCACGGTTTCTTGGAATGCATTCACCGCCGCTTCTGGGCTTTAGAATTCAAAATGCAAAATGTTTATGTTTATTAATAATAGTCACACCACGTGATTTATTATTGTCAACCTTCATACTATTTAGATAATTTAACTATAAACGGCTGTTAGATGTTGTTAAAAGCTTGTTTCAAATATGTAGTATTTTTTTTTAGATAAAAGTTATATTTATGTTAAAACTAATACATTTCAAATGGTTTATAAATTTTAACAACCGCAAAGAGCATTTGAATTCGATATAAAAAACAAATAAACAGTAATAATGTATACAGATACGTATATAATTTGAAATACATGAATACTAGTCATATAATATTAATTACACAGTACATGCGTGCATATGTGTGTGCGTGTGTATAGATAAATATTAAGACAGGCTTTAAGTTTTAAATAGGAAGAATCGGATATCTCAAAGTTTATCTTTAATTTTTGGTAATAGAATAAGCAGTAGTCTGTAAAGTATGTTTACAGACTACTGTTTTTTGTACAATGTGACAACGTTATAAGAAAGGAGGCCGATTGTGCCTCTCTGTCGCTCGTTCCGCGCTCTCGCTTGCACTTCAACCATTAAATGAAACGCCTCAGAGCGAGGTAACGCCGCATGAGTCATGGTTTTTTTTCAAAAGAAGTCGCAAGGTGCGAGGACCGAACTGTACGTGTTGTACTGTGCGTTAACATTCCCACATTAATTGAAGCCCTCAAATACGCACTTTGCGAAATATGCGGATTCGTTGTCGTAGTGTGTGTGATGAGTGACGAGTGAAGGATAACATGATAGCAAGAACGCTTTTCGCTTTTAATCTAAGCCACTGGGTAAGTAATAGTTTACATACTAATCTGCAGTGATATTGATTTTATTTTCAAGCAACACTGTCACACAATGTCCAGTTTTCCCGAAGAAAGACGCAACCATTTTTTAGCAAGTGTTCCAAATCTTCCTCACTTTTGTTGGCAACTTGTGATTCAAAACGGTACATCCTGGATTTGTCACATATTACAATATTATAGACAGCTAACGAATGACTCATCTCTATTAAAGTTTCTCATAATTTTTCAGCGCCACTCTAAACTTTGTCGTTTTTGTTTTACCGTTAAATCATGCTGTATCCATTGTGTGGAAAGCTTCCAAACCTTCAGTTGCTAATGCGAAATGTTTTACACTTGACTCATCCCAATGCCTAATTCGGTACGAATTTACTGACTAGTAATATTGTTCCCAGTCAGAATTTGTTGTCGGTATTGATATTAGCTTCAGTAACTGCAATCGCCAGCCGGCCTTTACGTATTCGCCCGGATTGGTACCACCGCCTTACCTATTCCTGCCGACATAATGTCAGCGCTTGCCGTTGACGTGTTCCGGTTCGGAGGGTAAGGGAGCCGGTAAACTTACTTTTGCTCGAGGCCTAACATCCCGGCCGGCCTAAGTTTGGCAACGCACCATTTCTACCTTTGGTGTCTCTAGGCGGCGTGAATTTCTTACCATCAGGAAATCCATATGATTGTTTGACTTCCAATATCATAAAAAAAACACAACCGAACCACGAATACATAGAGATACGAGATGGTTCTTCATCACCAAATGCCAGTCAATGTCTCTTTCAACTCTCTTGTTGTGTTGATGCGAAAATCGTAAGGAGTCATTACGCTATTTTTTTTAAATTTAATTGCATCATAATTATTATCACTACATGCAATTATTATCTGTACCCCATCGAATTGTAAAATAAATGACAGTCTCGAAAATTAAAAAGCAATATGTTCCATTTTCAAATTCTTTATTTTTAAATTGAATTGGGTCGGCTTTCTAGGGTCGGCTAAGACCCTTGGGCCATGCTGCCACAAATGGTCTGTCTCATTTTAACACCAACACTTTTTTTTTTCAATTCCACTCTTTCTCGGATCTTACGGTTACGAATGTGGTCAAAGACCGTTACAGCACAAATTATTTATTTATTTATTTAGAGCAATATCCACGTCAGATATTGTTATTCGGTATATTGCCAATTGCAATCGTGGTGACCACTCGCAAACATCTTTATTCTTATAAAAGGCATAAATTATTATTTTTGTTTTTCTATTTTTTCACAGCCCCGTTTGCCGAGAGGTTACCTAATATATCGGCACATCTCCACCGATCAACCGTAAGACTCGGGTTCGAACTCGACGGCTGCAGGGGTTTGTGTGATCATCATATGTCTGTATTTTAACGAAAATAACGATAGTTACATACAAAAATAATAAAATAGATACCAGAATAAATTTAATAAACACACAGACCTAGAAATGCAGATAAATATTCATCACACAAATCGAAACCTTCGAGAATCGAACCTGAGTCTCTCGGTTAGTCGGTGGATTTAAGCGTGTTCGCGAAGATCTCGACCAAAAGAAATTAATATTATCATATAATTGTTATTATAATGTAGATATTTGATATAAATATTATAAACAGTTACAATTTTAACGACGTGAACATAATCATAGATAGATAATAAATTGCCAAGTGCTAACTTTATTGAAGCGAACAGTCGCGCCGTCGTGAGTATCCGGTTGTGGCGGAAGTGGGTACACGCCTACGGACCTATTAGCTAATAAGGATTCATAATTGTTTTACTGTTTTGATGATTGTAGTATCGGTTTTATGTTTTTTTGTAGTATAGGACAAATAGATCGACTTTACGAGTAGAAAATTAGACTGGTTGTGGCAATAGTTGTTGTTGTAGTTGCTAACCGGATCGAGATAGCTGGTGTGTTACGCTTCATGCATAACAAAGTTTATTTCTCCACCACCTTCTTAACAGGATCGTGACAACGGAGAGCAAGTTTTGACCATAGGTATAGGAACAAAGGCAGTAAAAACTTGCCAAGACATTGTTTGTAAAACTACTCGTAGTTTAGCAGTCAGGGTTGAAGAAATTTTATAGTAAAATCTGAAGAATTTTGAAATAATGTAGAACTATTTAAAGAAGTTTTAAAAAGAAATCGCATCTGTGGTCCTAGTGGTACAGTGTCGGACATGACTTCTCGAAGTCCGAGTTTAATCCTCCGGTCGGGTAGTAAAAAAGTAAAATGTGTATTTTCAATTTTCTAATTAAAAAAACCGTTGCCCGGGTTTAGATATGTGTTGAGTTGGCGATACGTTTATCACCTAGCATATTGTGGGACTAAGTATCTTCGGCTGATCTTGGGTGCCCTGGTTGTGCCTCTGCCTAATTCCTTGGTGACATCAGCGTGAAGATACTTTACTTTACTTTTTGCCAAAAATCAACTTCTCTTTTATTTTTGCTGAGCGTTCAAATATTCGATTCGTTTGACATTATAATTGCGACAATGATCCATTTCACCCGTTTGCTTTCAACTTCAAGTTTCTTTGTAATGAGCCATTTTTTGTTTTAGCGTCACTTCATCAAGACTCAAAACACAAGTCTCCAGTTTTTCGAGTCTTTATTTTATAAGCCGTTATTTGTTTTGAACTTGTATATTTAAAAGTTAACAGATCATCAAAAACTAAGGGAAACATTAGCTGAGAGAGTTTTGGCGCCATCGTGAATGAAGGTGGTCGTAATTTTTTCATTATTATTGAATTTCGTGTTTATATTGAGTGAAATTGGTTAATTTAGGTGGGAATTAAATTATATTTGTTCAGTGATAATGCACAAATGAAAAAATCATGAAGAAATTAATGTATCGTCGATTTCCTCGCTGTCGTCAAATCTCACTAGATGAGCTTGATTACTTAACCACCGCTTTACTCAAGACCTGACCTGACTGACCTGACATGACTTTGTACATAGTGACTAAGACCTACCTATAAGAATGAATAATAAATAACTTGACATTGTCAAAACAAGTCGTGAATAACGATCGAAAGCCATATATTTATAAAAGAAGAACAAGAACATTAGCTGAAACACTTACAAAGTCATCCTCTAAGAGGAAAATATTAGTATAAATTATACATTATAAACTTATATAGACGGGTTTTTTAAAACTATCGACCAATAAACTAAAAATATATTTTCTATTGCATGTTCTGCCGGAGTTGGTGCTATCGCTCTATTATTACCACGTAAAATTGCTCGTCATTGTCCTGTTCATACAAATGAATAATTCAAGTTGAGTAATCCATCAAATAAAATGATATAATTTGTTTTATAACAAATTACTCGTAGCAATTTTCGTAATTACTATCAAAGTATACTTGTACTACTATTAAATCACAATTGACTGTTCGTAACTATTCGTATAATTATAACGATATCAAAAGTGTTGATTGTCACCTGATTCCCTTTTAATACGCTAAAATACCTAGAATTACTCCTAAGTGATTGGACAATTTTGAATAAAATAAATTACTGTAGTCTCTAAAGACTACTACTGTATAATAAGTGTTACTGAATAAAATACACTAATCAATCTTATCCTAAAATAGAAAAATTTACTTCCCATTAGTACTTAAGGTATTAACCTTTTTTTTAATGACTAGCTGCCTGTTCCGACTTCGCTCGGATGGTATTTTTTTATCATGAATTGAGATGTAAGCTATCCTATTTTTCAGATTGGATCGAACTGCACACGTTGTGGAAATTTGATTGAAATCGGTTTAGTAGTTTTGGAGTCCATCGCACGTAATTTATCTATAGGGGGCCGCCCTGGCTTCACACAGTTATGAAATATACTAAAAAACCTTCTTCTTCAATCACTTTATGTATTAAAAAACCACATCAAAATCCGTTGCTTGTTTTATACTATGTAGTGATTGACCGCCTCGTTGGTCGAGTGGCTAGCGTACTCGCCTAACTACATCGACCAACCGCGAGGCTCGGGTTCGATTCCCGACAGGGGCAGGCATTTGTGTAATAAACATATAGATGTCTGCATTTCCGGGTCTGGGTGTTTATTAAATTTATTCTGGTATCTATTTAAGTATTTCTATGTATTAGTATCGTTGACTAACACCCATAACACAAGCATATGATTTGCTTACTTTGGGGTTAGATTCAATTTGTGTGATTTGTCCAGGGATATTTATTTATTTATTTATTAAGATCACAGATAAGATAGCTAACAAACACACAGCTTTCCTTATGGTAACAAACACCATAGATATTATGGGTGCGTGTCAGCTAGAAAATAGCGACACAATCATAGATTTTTTTAAACTTATCATTATTGTTATCATACTTTAATAACCGTAAAATTTATCCGTAATTTTACTTAGAGTTATCTCGATCATGTCAGCTTTTAAACAAAACATTTGCATCGAAATCGGTCTATCCGTTCAAGAGTTACGATGCCACACACACATATACACATAAAAACTTACAGCATTTCTCTTTTTATATCTTCGGTTAAAAATAATAAATTGCTGTTGGTATGTTATTTTCGGTGCTCAGATTTCGAACTGATAGCGGAATGATGTTTCACGAAATAGCTGCTTAGTTTTGATTTTGTCAATTAAACGGTAGGGCTACTCTTGAATCTCGATTATTTTTTATGGTATTGGAAGGCAAACAAGCAGACGGATTTCCTGTTGGTAAGAAATTCCCGCCGCTTAGAGACACCAAAGATGGCAATGGTGCGTTGCCAACCTTAGGCCGGGATGTTAGGCCTGGAGCTAAAGTAAGCTTACCGGCTACCTTATCTTCCGAACCGAAATACTTCATGACGTTATGGCTGCAGGAATAGGTAAGGCGGTGACCAATTCGGGTGAGTCGCTGCGAAACTCTACCACCTAGTCACATGTCACGGTGCTAGGGACGATAAGCCTATGCTCGCCTTTTACGAGCTGCCTGGCAGGAAGGCAGACGGTTTATTTTGCAAAGGAGCCCGGACCAACAGGGGAATTTCATGCATATTGGAAATTAGCGACGGATTTGTGGTATTTTCTACAAGAGTAGAACACAATACTAGTAAATGAACGTTTTCAGTTTCCAAAAAATCAATGAATCCGATCTAAAAGATTTAATATACTATTAAGTAAGAGTTAACAAGTCGCTAGTATTGTGTTTAAGAGTACAAAAAGGACTATTATAATTTCTAATCCGCATATTACTGAGATTCAAGGGCAGCCCTAAATTAGTGGTTAACGTATGATTTTAGTATACTCGACACAGGTAGTATATTCCACAATGAAATATTGGCTGCTTCCTTTAGGCATAATGCACATCAAATCTTTCGTCATTGTTTTTTTTACTCCAGCAGTTAATTATATTAAAATTATCCTATTAAATCTCTTGGCAGTATCTTAGAGAAAAGATCTGAACTTTTCATCCAAGCCTCTTATAATTTTGCATAATATCACAGTTTTG
>NJDC01000262.1:487628-576757 GCA_002245475.1 Calephelis virginiensis | reverse complement strand
CATTTCACGATCAGATCAATCGAACATTATCCGAGGGTGGTGTCAAGAGTCTCCGAAACCGGCGTGTTTGTATGAAAAGGGTTATGAATGTGAAGGAAGCAAGACAGGTTTGTCAGGATCGTGAGGTACTCGATACTCTCTGCCTACCCCGTAAGGGACTTGGCGTGAAGATATGTATGTGTGTGTATGTAAAATCGGAATAATAAAATACGTTTTTCGAAATAATTTAAAATAATCTGTCCAGGACTTTCGGCAATCCATTTTGATCTGATTTCTAATATACTAAAACTATTATAAAGTATATTTAATTCAATTATCAGCTCGGTGTAGGTCGATGTAGGTTTGGATCTTCTACTATAACAACTTTATAAATAGATTAGATCTTGGAATATAGGCTACTAAGTATATTCCAAGATATAAGATGATAAAGATTAAAATATATAGGTAATTTTTAATATCCCTCAAAAATAAGCCTCTGTTGTCTAGTGACTAGTCGACTATATGAATGACTACTGGGTTCGATTCTCAGCGCAGACAACTTAGAAATGTATTTTTAATTTTTTTTTAGCGTTGACGATAGATTTGCCACCTATCACATAGTGGGGTTTAGTACCTTCGGCTAGTCGTATTTGCCCTTTTTGTACCTCTGCCTGTGCAGAGATATCAAGGTGAAGAACGTAATTTAGTGAGAACAGCTAGTATTAGAAAAAAGTTGGATTAGTTATTAAAAAATCTGCTTTAGTAGGTACAATCAACAAGAAAATAAATACACACATTATTTAAAACAAGCTTTATTTCCAATACCCCTACAATAATACGTATTCGTATTACGTAATTACTTATTTTGTATCGTATAATAAAATTTTAAACAATCAATACACTCTTCATTATAAACACGCTTCATTGTTTTGGCTTAAAGTATGGTATATTTACAACATTTAATATGCAGCTTACCTTACAATTTAGCGATTTGGCAACATGTTGACTAATGTCGTTTACACTTACGATTGTCGCACTCTGATAATTTGGTTTGTCTCTTCTAAGTAAGGTACTCAATGTACAGACTTAAAAGTGAATACAAAATTTAAAAAATATACATTTTCATATATCTAATGACACAAAAATAATCGATAAAAACGATATTATTGAAAAAAAAAAATGAGAATTACACGACAATTTAATTATGAGTTATGAACACTTTCATATAGGTATCTAGGTTTTTGTAACTGAGTGTACAAGACCTATCGGACGACAACATGTAAAAAACTTTTTTCTTTTCTGCATGGTATAAGACATAGTCGCCTCTTGACGTAATACTCGTAATCGAGAAAAATCTTGGAGCGACAATCGAATGTGTATACAAATGTTTAGTTTATTTATATTCATACAATTTCATCCAAACATTAATTGACAGATTAAATTTCATTTTAAATTTAACATAGGAAAATTTTAAATTTATAATGTAATGATACTAGTTATAAGGTGAAAGCTTATAAAAAATTAGACTGCCACAATAAAATCAAACTGAAGTATTTTTAACTGCAGTATAAGTACAACTGTAGTAGCATTTGAGACTTTTAAATTTAAAAAAAATAATAATTTCAATATTAGTGTTATTGGAATGCGAAATGGAATGCGAAATTATGTTACCCTCGCGCTGCTAGAAAAATAAATATTTTTCTTTAACAATAAATTAAGCCCAGTAAAAATAAAAAATAAATAAAAATATGCAAACCAATAGCAATATCGTTAATAAAAACTCCAACATGAATTCATCCAGAAGCTGTACCGTCAAATCCAAAACTTGTAAACATTGATTTGGTTAAATATAGAATTAATTAAGTACATAATTTTACTGTAAAGTACAGTGAAACTATTAAATTTTAATGATTATATTCCAAATTATTTTACATTAATTTAAAACTAAACTTCAAACTTTTGTACGTTTTGTAAGACCTGACTGTACTTTTAAAAATTAAGTCACAATACTAAAATTATGACTGTTTTGACAGACGTAAACTAAATATCCTCACTATTATTGCTTTATATGAGTATAGAGAGAGATAGTTTTGGTTTAGGTTTAAAAAATGTTTTGTACATTGAACAAATAGAATGTTGTGAAAAAAAAATTAACTGTAACGTAATAAAACAAAGGATATTAAGTAATTAAGAGAATAGTAGAGTACATTAAGTTCAACTAAAAGAAAATATTTCTTAACTCAATTTAATTTAATGTAAACACGACTATTAACCTATTTTGCTACATGTTTGACCATGGTATGTGTTTTAAAGTTACAAATGACTATTAGCATATTTCATTAAACAATATCCAGATATACAATTTTGAGACGTAGCAAACAACGTTTTATCACAGCAACATTGAGGTCTACGAAAGCGAAAAAGGTAATTAAAACAATAAAATTCTCAGTCTTAGTCTATATAAACATTACGTTAGTGCACCTTACACTATATAAATATGTGCAATAAGTTTTTTAATGTGAAGCTTTTAAAATTTAAAAAAAATAATGAATATGCAAAATTTGCTTCACAATGGTGGTGCTCTACTCTTAAGGAACTGTTATACAATATATTTATATTAACAACAACATTTATACAACTTATTTTTATCGCCTGTTTTAAGATCGTACAGTCAACTGCTTGATCCAAAAAGCGCAAATTGAGTTTCTCAAAATCAAATACATGATAATAATTTCACTCAAATCTATGCTTAAACCATTGCACTAAAATAAAATAACATTGGTAAATATTGATTAAGTATTTTGGTGATGACTGTACGACCAAAAATATATCTATTTCTTAAATCTACGAAACCTGTTTTACTTTATATATACGTTTAAAATAAACAAGTGTATATTACTTTTACATGTGTTGACAATATAATATACTTAGTAAAATATTAAGTTACAAGTCTCCCAGTGTAAGCTCGGTTCGGAGCCTTCGTTACTTAAAGCAATGCCAACTAAATTAGCATTTTGTAATTTTGGTGAAAAGCTTGGCTGAAGAGTGCAAAATTATAAATAGTATGTGTAAATAAGCTTACTTTTAGTATTTTTTGGTTTGGGTGTAGAATAAATGTATATTCCTAAAATTATAATCTCATTCGGCTAAGACAAAACTATTAAAATGTTTTTTTGACTAACAAATCTTCATTTAAATTAGACTATTAAAGTAAACGTAAAATATAATTAAAAATGTTAGCCCTGGATTGCTTCTTCTCCAATTCGCTTTATCTGTAAAAAAACAGTTGTAATAATTATAAACAAACAAGAAACAAGAATGAAAATTGTATTGTAATATTATTTTTTAAGGCTCTCAAAAATGTGGAATTTTCGAAAACATGCTTTGAATAAAATTCATATTAACGATTTTTAACAAAATAATACTAAGTTAAACATATTTTGTATTGTAAGTATTATTTAAAAAAAATAATATTAATTTCTAAAATTGGTAATAAGCAATATTCAAAAATGAATATTAAGTTCTAAAATCGGTATGAGTAATATTTTAAAAATGAATATTAAGTTTACCTGTAACTTGTGATGCACCACCCACCCAGTTGAGATGCGTCTTCCCACCACCCTCGTCAGACTTTTGCTTCCCCTTATCGATTTCATTCAAGTTCGACTGATATTTCGTTCCTGTTCAAAAAACACGGGATTGAATTTTAATATTAACATGCTAAGTTTTTATAACTTTCCATATCTAGAATAAGGATATTCATCTTAGGTTTTTATTTGAAACAAACATTTTAAAACGTAATACGAATCTTAAACTTCGAATTTATTTATGTTGAGTTCTTAAGCAATGTATGCTTATTAGATCAATAGGCGACAAATTTTCTCCTAAATATAAAATTAAAAATATTGCACGGAAGGATTTTTTTCTGTTGTTACTATTATTAAAAAAAGTATCCTCTCGCCCATATCCCCGAGTAGGTGGCCAGAGACACAACCAGGGCACCCATGACAAGCCGAAGACATTATCTCCCACAATGCGATAGGTGCCAAGCCTATCGCCAACCGGGCCCATATCCAATCCTGGGCAACGTATTTTTTATTAGAAAATTGAAAATATACATTTTCCAATTTTTTTTGCCCGGACCCTGGGATCGACCTGGGACTGCAAAAAGTCAAATCTGACGCCGGACTACTACAACACAAAGGCGGTTATTATTATTGGTGTTTAAGAGGTAAAGATAGCTCAAAGGATCACTGCGACCCTTATCTTCATCACGATCGTGTCCACCAAGAGAACGACAGCAGCACAAGGCACCCTCGACTAACCGAAAACACTGTCCTAGAGTGTGGCAAGCCTATCGCCGACCGGGCATATATTCAATTCCGGGCAACGTTATATTTTATATTTATTAAAACTTGAAAAAAATAAACCACAATTTAGTTTTGTTGCCCGATCTGGGGTTCGAACCCGACCTCATGAAGTATACCACTACACACAGGGGCTACTGTCAATATCGCTGCGACCTGGTTAGATTTATTGCCATCACGCCTTTTGTTTTTATGCTTACATGAGTTCCGCAACTCTGACGGCCTCTAGGAACTTTTTTCTCTATTTATTACCAAAGATTTACAATTACTAATGCATGTATATGTTACCGGCCAAACCCGATTCCAGGACAAACTAGTTTAGGCTAGGCCAAACCCGTTCATCCTAATATAAGTACGCACACTGCCAGGATGAATTAGTATGGCCTTGTCTAAACATTTTAGAAAGCCTGGAAAGGCAAAACAAATAAATATTAAACATTTTTAATTATTTGTACGGGATACTTACGACATGTTTTTATTTCATTTGTCGATATTTCTGCCTAGTTGCATAGGCGGTGGTTACGACGTCCCGCAACTAGGCCGAATTATAAATAAAAACAAATAAAAATAAGACAAATATCATAAAAATATCCCGTATAAACTACTAAAAAATATTAATAATACGCGACGATTTAAGTTTAAAATCATAAATTGGTATTTTATTAAGTTTTAATTATTGTTGGTTAAAGAAGATATTTTGTAATTGGAAACTAATCTTATTTAATAAAATATAATAATTTGTCGATAAAACTAATGGAACTAACAATTAAGGTACCTAATTTGCTAATACAAACATAGTATCGATTATTGTTCCGTCACTTCGATCTGTCAAAATCTTAATGTACTAATTGGAATTAGATTATGCTAGGCCAAACTAGTTTGTCCTGGGTGTGTGTAGGTATACTTATTAGTTATTTTAGGATGAACTAGTATGGCCTAGCCTAATTTGTTTTATCCTATTGGTCTAAGGATGGACTAGTTTGACCTAGGCTATACCAGTTCATCCGATCGTGTAAAGGACGAACTAGTTTAGCCTAGGCAAAATTAGTTTGTCCTGAAATCGGGTTTGGTCGATAACATATACATATAAGGCATTGATAAAACCACTAGGGTTTACTATTGAATGCGGATTTCTTCACGCAGTTCTTTTTTTCTTATAAGTATATTAATTTATCACAAAGCTACATATCACAAAATAAGTAAGTAATGCGTCCTAGTACAAGTCTTTAGTATATATCTCCATGTCACTTAATAAATATATTTTTAATTTATATTTAATATTGTTTTTAGTCAAAGAATTACATACTTCGCTTGGCAGAACTGTAATATTACTTACTTATAATATTAATATATAATAATATAATATAATAAATATAATATATAATATGATATATAATATTACATACTTGTTAACTGTATAATGCTCTCGCGGGTGATAAGTGTACATGTCCGCGCAAAAGCTAAGAAGCAATCTTTTGGGCGGTCATATACAGGGCGTTTAATTGTTTTTAGGTTACTGATAGCGAACAAGTAGACAGCTTTCCTGTTGGAAGAACCCATGTAAGTTACCAGTGGATCTTAGGCCACGTGTGTATTGTCTATCGGCTAGTACTGATCACAACAATGGTGTACTCTAACGTTGTTGTGCTGGAAACGGTAAAGCGATGGTACCAATTCGAACAGGCTGCTTCACAGAACTCTACTAAATAGGAAATTTTACATATTTTTAAAATGAAAACTTCTTTAGCGGCGTTGCGCACTTTTTTTTGGAATGAGTAAACACTTCTACGCTCGCATAAGGACACGTGACCTGATCAAAAACTCTTAAGAAGGCGAATAAAACAGCGCAGGGCGCTTGAGCGAATGTTTTGTTGTCATGTTTGTGTACGATAGCGCAATAAATGAATATTGTATTCTACTACATAAATGATAGTACTTTCATACTGATCATTAAAGCGATTCGTGCAAAATTATTCCCTTACCATTCCAAAATATCAAAAATGCATAACGTTAATATTCAAGTTTCCACTTCTAACCAACCACTCGTTTTTTTTAGACGGGGAGAGAAATTTTACTGAAGTAATTGTTATTTTAAAAACAGCTACACTTTGGTTGAGTAGAATTAAATATGTCTATAATAGAGAAACTCTTTTGTAGTGAGTACAATATTTGTTTAGTTAATTTCGGTTTGGTTTGGTTTATATTTATTATTTACTAAAATCAAGTAATCGAACTGCTACCTACTGCAAACACAACCGACTGTTTACTTTTATACCTAAAACAAACTCTTACTAAATACTATTTTGTTTGTTATTATTGTTTAGCATTAGCTTTTCCCAAGCCATATAGCTGTTAGTGTTAGTTAGACAAGTTTCTGTTCTTATTTTTATAAGTTTCTAGCGGCCCGGTACGTGCTTCGCTATGTAGGTATATGACCGCATGAATGACATAACACAACAAAACAAAAAAAAGAAAAAAAAACAACTGAAAAAAGTTGCAATATGTCAGTACAATCCCCATCTGAAAGAAGTTTCAATTTGACTGAAAAATACCCATTAACAAAATGATCCGCCATTTATTGAATGTATTTGTTTCAAAAAATGTGCTACATGAAGAACCGCTGGACCGATGTTATGCAAACTTCACATAAACCATTTACTAAATAGTCCGAACGTAGCGTAGAACGTTTGGTTTAGATGGGTGAGCCCGTTCTTGACTTATAAAATTACAATGAAAAGTGTCATTGATTTTTTTTTATATAATACGAGTATATAGATGAACTTCTACTTCAATTAACAAAACCTGGTTTGGTTATGAGTAACACTTATAGTTCAACTCTGTGGTATATTGGTCCAGCATCGGACTTGACTTTTTGAGGTCCCAGGTTCGATCCCCGAATCGAGCAGTAAAAACAATAGAAAGTGTGTATTTTGGATTTTGTAATAAAAACAACGTTGCACAGGATTGGATATGTGGCCGGTTGGCGATAGGCTTGCTTCCTATCATATTGTGGAACTTAAGTGTCTTCGGTTAGTCGTGGGTGCCCTGGTTATGCCTCTGCCTATAACGGGGATATGGGTAAGAAGGGAGTTTACTTAGTTACCAGTATTAAATATTTTGTTGATAAACACAAAAAATGTTTTTCAGTGTACAAATTATCTCATCACTCGATATTGTCTATCAACATTTTAAAGCATAGCTATTAGTTGTAACTTTGTTACAATTCAAGTAATAACTCCTAAAAAGCTAAATCTAAAAAAGAATCCATTTAATCTGGAAAAAGCATAAAAGATTCTATTCAAAGCTATTTTCCATAAGGAAATACGAAATACAAAATAAGCCTTTAAAAGACGTGCACCACTCATTAGGTAACGGAAAGATTCAATATAATAAAGGAATAGGGACGGCGGTAGATATTGAAAAGTAGCGCAATATTGTCGAGTGGGTTGCCAGTTGCCTAACCGTAAATTCGTAATGGACAAAAAATAAAATGGAAACGTCGTCGGTCGATGTCCTGGGTCGCGGCGCGCCGCCTCGCCGCCCGTCCAAAAACAACACTCTGCAAAAGTTATGCCGGGCGTCGTCAACGAAATGGATTTTTCAAGTTCATGTGCATGCTAAACTTTTATCGATATGAAATTAAAATGTGTTGCTCTGCTCTATCGATATTCGATTATGTTTAATGTTCACTGTTTACTGAATCCTTGGAAAAGTAATGAACCTCAGATATGGTCACAAGAACTCTTTTTAGAAATTGACTGTCATAATATAGGAACAGAAGGTAACACATCAAGTTATCTACTTTTAAAGAAAACTAGCTGCTCCGGTAAACTTCGTTCCGCACGTTCAGTTTGTATAGAAAAATATTAAAATGTTGATTTTCCTAGTTTCCTTTAGTCGAACAAGATAAAAAGTATTATATGTCAATCTCCTAGTTCTAAGCTACCTCCCTATCAATTTTTTAGCCATATCGATTGAGCCGTTCTAAGTTATAAGTAGTGTACCTAGCACGACTTTTTTATATAAAGAAGATTAGACTCGGTCGTTTTTTAATAGCGGCTACCTGCAGGTAGCTTCATACGTGGTCTTCTGTGCATTATTGGTATTTTATTGCAAATATTATTGGAATGAAGTTCCTTACGGCAGGCTTGGAGGAGATAGGGATTATACTGCGCGACCGAACTGAAAAAAAGTGATAGTAAAAACCGTAAGAAAAAGTCCGTGGAATAAAACCGTTAAATGAGACGGGCGCAGACGCGACAGTTTTATACACAAGCGAGTGGTGTATAATACCTTTCTCTTTCTCCCTTTTTCTTTTCGTTCTCTCATCCCTTCTTTCCCTATTACAACTCCACCCCGCCAATGCATAGTATATACTCATGAATTGTGTCGATTCTACACTAGCCGAAAGAACTTCGTTCCTACCTGATGTCCCACGACGTCAAATTTATATTTTTGACATCCTATGAACGAAACTTGTTTATTATGCTTTAAGGCAACGAACAAGTAGGCAGCGTGTCTGATGTTAAAAGACAACTTCCGCCTGTAGGCACCAAAGATTTAATTTACACGTTGCTAGTTTTCAACAGTGATTGTAGGCCTCGAGTACAAGTCTATGATTTCTACTTACCCCCTTACCCCTGATAGTACAATGAAAATATTGTACGGGGGTGTTGTAAAATCCTAAATCGTAACATCCGAAATAATTAAACCTAGATTAATTTTAATATTTCAACCGAAATGCACCTTTTTACTTATATCTGAGTATATTGTAAATCAATAAATAAATAAACAGAATGTAACCAATTACTAGTAAATTATTCATTAATTGCTTATTCCTAATATTCAGATTAGTGCAAATAAAAAATAGGCAATTTGGCTTCCGGCACAAATTAACTGTTTAGTGTTTAGTTTAAATAAATATACGCAATAAAAATGAAAGAACCAATATGTTTTAATAAATATTAGAAAACTAGAGCAAAATCATTTGACGCCAAAAAGACGGGGGACTTCAAGTTTAATAGGTTATGGCGCAAGATGTTGTCTTGTCCGACGAGAGGCAACATGTCCGGGAAAGTACCCAACTTCCCAATAACGGCGGGGAAATGACGTGGACCAAACTACTTCGGAGTTCGTAATATCACGAGCACATAGACAACGACTATATTAAAATAGATATTACATCCTTAGCATCTTTTATTAGAAACTGGCGACAGAGTTTCGCTCTAAAAGTATTTATAATCTATCCTAATTAGGCTATTTATAAAAATATTAATTTGTTTATTTGTAAAGAAAAGAGTTTTTAGAAAGTTAAATATTATGATACCTAAGCATAATTGGTATACACAGTTTTTTTTTTAATATCTATCATACTTTATCTAAGCAGTTCTTTTACTTTTAACAGCATTTGTGAAATATATTAACTCAATACGAATTCAAAACAAATCGAAAGAATATGTTTGAATTTGACAGCTGTAAATAACTCGGACAAATTATAGTTTCATGTATACATATAAGTGCATAGCAGAGTTTTGGCGTTATCGAGAGACAAGATGGTCGAAGTTTTTTCACAATTATTGAATTTCGTGTTGATATTGAGTGAAATTAGTTAATTTTGGTTGCATTTTGTACAATTTTGTTCAGTGAAAGTGCACAAATGAAATAATCATGAAGAAATCAGTGTATCGTGTATTTTCTCGTTGCCGCCAAATCTCATTACATAAGCTTGAGTAAATGAGGCCACCGCTTTACCCAATAGCCTGTCATGACTTACTTACGACTTATGACTGATGACTAATTATAATTGATTAAAATTTAAATACAATTTGATGAAAATTTCTACTTGACTAATGGCAAAATACTAACGTGAAGGCCAAAACCTAAAGAAAGAACTGCATAGCAATATTCGTTTTTAAAGTCAAAGTAAAATAACGTCATCTGTTTATATGACTACAACTGTGTACATTGATTACAGCACTTATTTTAAATCAGTAACAGATGGTATAGCAAAAAATATTACGTATATAAGTATCTATAGCAGTATATGTTTTTAAAGTTAACGTAAATTAACGACATCTTTTTAATATACCAGCCAGCGCTTATTTCAAATTAGTAACAGATGGTATTACAATATAAATATGAAGTATAGAAGTATACCTTTTTAAAGTTACCGTAAAATAGCGCCATCTTTTTAAACAACTAATTTGTATATATTGATTAAATACCAGCGCTTATTTTAAATCAATAACAGATGGTATTACAAAAAATAAAAATACGATTTTTCATGTGAAAACCGGTTGTTACGCTGAAACTTCCCTACATAAATTTTAGTTATATAAGTACAAAAAAAACAAAATTATTACCCGTTGTGTAGAAACAAATTATAAACAAATATATGCATGCTTGTTTAAAATATACGATTTCCATCTATTTATAGATTTCTTGGTATTTCAAATTCAATAGTCTGCAAAACTGCAAATCACTAAGTATATTTCTGTTAATTTTTTTTTGACCGTCTTTGCTTGAGTGGCTAGCATACACGCCTAGCTACACTGACCAAGCGAAAGACTCGGGTTCGATTCCCAACGAGGGCAGGCATTGATCAACATTTAGATGTTTGCATTTCCAGGTCTGGATGTTTATAAAATTTATTCTGTTCTCTATTTAAGTATTTCTAAGTATTAGTATCGTTGAATAACACCCATAAAACAAGCACATAATTTGCTTACTTTGGGGTTAGATCCAATTTGTGAAACTCGTCCAGAAAGATTTTTTATTTAATAAAAATAAATGTTTTAATTACTCCACCGTTATTAACATATGAATTGTAATTGTAAACTTTGGGGCTTAATTCTGGTGCGAAAGTAAAGTACTTATATAGGAAACGACTTCCAATAAATCTTTGCATTTGAACTTCCTGCGTTGTTTAAAAAGTATAAAATATCACTGTGTTTAGAATCTACTTAACTAAATTAAGCTGAGGAAAGTGTTATAAAAATCTATTAAATTTCTATCCAGTTATGTCTTAACAAACGAGAATTTTGATAAATACGAAACAAAAGCTTGTAAAGCAAAAGTTCTAGAACATGCCAAACTGAATTTAAAGTCTGTTTAGTTGGTACAGTTTTCGTTGCTTAGTACTCTTTTGTTTAGCATTTGCGTATCGTATTAAGAATTTGTAAATCTGTCGAATTTACTTTTCCTGTTCTTTTCTTTTCTGCTACTGCTGTTTGTTGTATAAAACTATAGTAATAATAATGGTTTTTGTAACAATGTCTAACGCTTATAAATGAATGAAATAATATCCCTGGACAAGTCACACAAATTGAATCTAACCCCAAAATAAGCAAATTATATGCTTGTGTTATGGGTGTTAGTCAACGATTTTAATAATATTTTAATAAATTTAATAAGCACCCAGACCCGGAAATGCAGACGTCTAATTGTTCATCACACAAATGCCTGCCCGTCGGGAATCAAACCCGAGCCTCGCGGTTGGTCGATGTTCCAACAAGGCGGTCAACTATGTTGCATTAGTGTAGCAACTTTTGAGGTTTCAATTGCATAGTGGAGAAAAATATACAAGTAGGTATTTTGTGATGCTTGTACATTAAAAAGTTGCCACCCTAAAGCAACATAATTTGGTTACGGTCGTTTCACAGTCTTTTCGTTCCTGAAGAGATCAATCGTTTTTAAAGTTCCCTATAAGTTATAATATTTCTAAAATAATGTTATCGGCAACAGATTTGACACACATATTAGGTTTAAGTACATCCCTAACTTTAACAACTAATTGACTGAAAATGTTTTAACTACTTAAGTACTAAACGTTCGAATTACATTTTCTGACATTGTAACATTTTGTATCTTTTTAACGTTATAAACAGGCAATTTTTATTTTTATTACTAAATTGCCTCTGTGGTCCGGCGGTCCGGCGTAGGGCTTGACTTCTTGAGGTCCCTGGTTCGATCCCCGGGTCGAATAACAAAAAAATAGAAATATATAAATTCAATTTTATTGTAAAAGTAACGTTGTCCGGGATTGGATATGTGCCCGGTTGGCGATAGGCTTAGTGTCTTCGGCTCGTCATAGGTGCCTGTGGGTGGTTGTGCATCTGCCTACTTTTTCGGGGATGAGGGCGTAAAGACACTTCTTAATAAGAAAATGTAAAGTTATATGGATACTTCCAAACAGTTCAAGGGTTTTGATTTTGGAGACGAATGTATTTTATGTTACTAACAGCGCTCGCTTATGCTTATACCTACGATTAATAGACCAGAATAATAATAATAATAATAATAATAATAAAACTTTATTTGCCTTAGTAAATAGGGTACATCGCAGGTCTTAATTTCTAAAGTTAGTTTCGCCTATTTTACCGTTTCACTGGTATGCAAATTTATTATGGTACTCAAATCACTGTTTTACATATTTTTTTAACCTCATTTCAATAATAATATAATTAGATTACAATTTCAAAAATAGTTTACTAGTTCACAAAATTATAATTACAAAAATGTCAAAATAATATAATAAATGGAATTACAAAAATCAGAAAAATGTCAAATCATAAAATAAAATTACAAAACAAAATTATCATTATTACCAATTATAAATTAAAATGTCTATACTTAAATATTACCAATTATAAATTAAAATGTCTATATTTAAATATTATTAATAAAAACAACAGTTGCTTAAAATTTATTATCAATGCAAATGATTAAATTTTAAATTACACATACTCAGGAAGGTTTACTTTTTTAATAATATATCTAACACACAAAAAATTCATACACATGTTTCATTATAATAAACAGAACTCAACTTATTTTAAATCTGAGCAACTCATCTATGTCATAAAAACACTGTTCACTTAGCCATTTGGATATTTCTTTTTTACATTTATTTATAGGTAAATCTTTAATCTTGTCAGGTATTCTATTGTATATTTTAATAGCCATTATATGGACATTTTTGAAAAGAAGTTTTATGTTACATTTTGGAAAGAATAATTTTCTTACGTATCTAGAAGGTCTTTGAGTTTGGTCTATATTTAATGTAAAGAGGTGTGGATATCTTTTTACAAAAAGTACCACATCCCTAATGTACATACATGGCAAAGGAAGTATTTTATATTTTTGAAATAAAGGCTTGCAGCTATCAAGAGGCTTTGCATTATGTATCGCCCTTAAGCACTTTTTTTGAATTTTAAATGCTCTATACATATCGACTGAATTCAGATAAATATTACCGTTTATTTATCTACCACAGGTTTTATCCCTAGCATTATAACATTTAAAGCCAGTTAACAGTTTCATGACAAGCAGAACATCGTTATAGTTTACGAGCTATAAACAAATAAAACGACCACTAATAATAACTGAAACAGCAACAAACAGCGAAAATAAACCGAACGATCTCGAGGGATACGACTCGTAAAGGTATTATTATCTCTTAATAAACAGAATAACTGACATAAAAATCTTGTTTGGTGCAGTTTATGGTATTCATGTCAAATCGAACTCGGTTTATTGCAGTTTTGATATTATATTCGTTTTAAACATCTGTATTAATGTTCATATTTTATTGATAGATATTAAGATTGTTTACTTTGATGGTAATACGTCTTTTATTTCTTGGATATTGGGAGGCAATTCAAAAACAAACAACGAAGTTGGTAGTTAGAATTTGGTACTGTATATTTATACTGCGTAAAATTAAAAAATGCGACAAACGGAAAGTGCAGTTTCGGTATACGATACTTGTCCCAGTGTCCTTTGGTGTCTCTAGGCGGCGTAAATTTCTTACCGTCAGGAAATCCATCTGCTTTTTTGCCTTCCAATATTGTTAAAAAAGCACATCACGTACATTCCGAAATCATTTACGGGATTTTGCTTAAAAAAAATTTCAAAGGCAGAAAATTTATTAAAGTCTATGGTCTTACCACATGCGTTGGAAATTTCCGTCTGGAATTAAAATGAATTTACTATGGGCGAAATTTCGTTTCGATTTTTTTGAAACGAAATTTTGTAACAAAGCTCGGGATTCATAATCCTTAGAAAAGTTACACAGTTTCCACGAAATTAACAATATAAAGGTTTTTTCTACTCTAGACTCTAATTAGATTTTCTGATTCACAAATTAAGCTAAAACTTTATGAATCTTATGTACGTATTTCTATGAACATAAATATGTACGTATATTTTTACGTAATATGTACTGTGTATATGAATCTGTATATGAATCCTTCTTACCAGGGACGGTACTATAACATGTTCTTTTGTTGCTAGATTTGGCTGATAATTCTTGTAATTACTTCACATACCTTTATCTACGAGGGGTGTATCCCGATGCGGAGGTTTTGACGGTGGAGGAAGGGTAATAGCTCTCGGATCAGGTGTAGTTGTAGGTGGTGAAGATGCTGTGAAAATGAAGAAACATATTATTAATTTCCTATATTATATTTTCCTATCATTACTAAGCCATTCAAACGCTCGTGAAAGATAAATCGTCACAAAAAGTGGCATGTAACGTCCGATGACGATAAGTCATCATAAAATATGCCGATACTAACGATTTGTAAAACTGACATTTAGTAATTTACGTTTGAACTTTTTTACTAATTGATTTGTTATGTAAAAAAGGATAGCATTAATATAATTACCTAAACCAATTTTAGAAATACTTCTAATGTAGTACAGAAACAGACACGAAAATTCACATATGGAGTATTAAAACATACGGTAGCTAAAACTCAGAAATTTATTTATAAAGTTGTACCAACAATCTTTATACGATTGACAATGAACATATGAAAATTATTAAATATATACATTGTAACGAATAAAAAAATAATAAATATGGTTGTTATAATGATTTAATCCGAATATAGCTTTTATTGAAATTAAATGATTTTTTTTTTATTTAATTCTAGATGGCTAAGGCAAAATATTTTAACACTTAATACCAGTAAAACGAAGTACATATGTTTTCATAAAACTGCTGCTTCAGCTCCAAAAGATCCTACCAATATTAAAATACATGAGTGTGATGAAACTCCAAATTGTTCTTGTGAATTATTAACTCGCACATCTGATTTAAAATACCTGATCGTCGATGTTGATGCAAATCTGAAATTTACTCCTCATATTGAAAATCTATCGGCGCGAACTAGAAAAGTAATAAGTATAATGCGAAATCTACGCGACACCGCAGGCAAAGAATCCTTAAAATGGTTTATTACGCACTCTGTCAATCTTTGTTAACATTATCACGAGTTGGGGTAGTGCAGCAAAAACTTATTTGACTAAAGCTGAAAGAGCACAAAGATCGGTTCTAAAAGTAATGTTCCGAAAACCATACATGTATAAAACTAAAAGTCTTTATCAAGAAGCTGGTGTACTAACTGTGCGCTAACTATTTATACTTAGAACCGCCCTTAAGGCTCATAGGTCATTTTTATCTTTGCCAGACTACAACCTCTTCGTCAGTCGCGGGTGTAAAGAATGCCTATTCCTAATATTAAGAAAACTCATTTCGCTCAACGTTTTGGAGATTTTATAAATGTATTCATATACAAAAGGGTAACTAAATACTGTGACATTAAAAACAAAAATGTTTGTGAAGCGAAACATGTAGTGCAAATGGTTACAGACATTATCATACGACGACACGGAGGAACTTATGAAAATTAAAATATGACTTTCTGTTTATTAATTACACCGTATTATTTTTTTGTATATTATAATACTCATATATAGCTTTTTTAGAATATTTTTCTTTTGATTTTAGGTACAACACAATATATATTTGTAGTAAGTAAACTGTTCTGTGAACGAGGTTTAAGTTAAATTAAGTTGCAAACAGGGATAAAGTTTGCCTCGATACAGGCTTGCCTAGTGAGGCCATCAACAGATATTAATTTTAACTGTTAATAACGTAATCTGTAAAATAAAGACATTTTTCATTTTTCAATTAGTAATTGTATGGTTGTTATGAGAGTGTTTTCAAATATCACTAATATAAAAAGACAATTATATGAATAATGTAATAAAAATCAAGACCTATACCCATAATTCTACGTACGTCTATGGTCAATACCAAAAATGCCCATCGGGCATCGAACCCGAGTTTCGCAGATGATAGTTGCTACACTTTCACCCATCAAGGCGGACATAATGACAACCACAAAATATTGGTAATTTCTTCTTATGAGAACCCCGAGAGCCCCGAATGAGTACTGGAGCCAAGAGGGTCCAATGTTTTATTCCATTATGAAAAGCTCGCGCAATAATATTTTATAAACAAACATCAATTTGCAAGAACAAACATCCCAACGGAGACACGTAAATATATCGGAGCGTTGTTTCCCAGCAAACACCATGGCCACCGACCGCGTATTGTCCAATTATTAAAGAATCAACCATGTTTGCAATCGTAATAAATATTATACAATAAATGAATAATACCATGAATGCCAAACTTTGTGTATGACGGTTAATTCTTTATGCTGAAAGAGTTTCGAATGAAATTGTAATATTATTGAAAAATAATGAATATCTGTAATTCATTATTGTGTATTCCGATATCAATCATTTTTTAAAGAAAGAAACACTGGATATTATTCTGTAAATGATTCTTTTGAGAAACGACCCTTATTAAAAAAGTCAAAGAATTTAACATTCCAAGACGTTTGTTTGAGAAAAAAAATAAAGGCTTTACATAAAACCAACTTTGGGGGCAAAAAAAACCCTTATCAGAAAGGTCTAAGAATTTTAAGTCTGAAGTTTACAAGAACTTTTTTTGTACATCATGGACGTGGTTGTTTGTCTGTGAAAGAAAAAAAAAACAAAACCAAATTTAGTTTAATGAATAAATTGTGAATGTAGTAAGGGCTGTCTTTCAATAAGGACACTAGAATTAGGAGTTAGGATAAAAAACTAACTTTATTATAATATTAGACAGGGAGGACATACTTTTTGCTGTTGGATAATCTTAAGCCCACGTGAATGAAATTGCAGACAACAGCTAGCATAGAAATAAAATTGTAATTTACAAAAACATCACTAAGCAGTATATTTTTAAATTGATTAATAATAAAATTATCATCTTTATTTCAGCGATTTTTGTATATACGTTAAATTAATTAATACTGTTTTAAGGATCTCTTAATAATTTTGGTGTAGAGGTCGTCTAAATTGAGATGCGTTAGTGCGAATATTAGTAACGATATCTTTTTTCTGTGAGTCATTATTTTGGAGAGCTACAACCTTCGAGTACGTTCTAGAAGGTTATAAACATTGGTTTGCATCCGTCTGGACTGTAGATGCAATCCAATTTTAATAGTAATTGGAAAATGGAAACAAAGTTTTCTCCAAAGTGTCCTTTGTTGGAAGGCGTGTTTACAACCGCCTGGAACCCCTATTATACGTACATATCAATAAACTGGTCGGATGCTCGACATTGGCAATGCTCTTTATTTATAGAAAATGCTTTCATTGTTTGAAACAAGACGTCGTCTCTATCTCTCTATCGCTAAGTCAATTTAAAAACTATTTTGACGACAAATCCAAAGACATTAAATAAATAATTGTCCCTGGACAAGTTGCCCAAATTGAATCTAACCACTAAGTTTCAAATTATAAGCTCGTGATATGGGTGTTAGTTAACGATTCTAATACATAGAAATGCTTAAATAGATACCAGAATAAATTGAATAAGCACCCAGATCCAGAAATGCAGACATATGAATGTTCATCGCATAAATACCTGCCCCCGTCGGGAATCGAACCCGAGCCTCGCGTGGTAACCACTCGATCAACGAGGCAGTCAAAGCAGTAGTTGAAATGTAACAGGTAACTAAAATGTCCAATTACAAAAGAGTATTTATGTGTAAATCGTGCATATTATAAAAACATCGTATGCGTGAATGCTATGGTGTGGTCCGCTATTTCAGGTTAGATGATCTATACTTCCATTAAAATCCCATACAATTTTATAGATAATACATATTTTAATAATGTAAAAGTGAACTTACTATATAGTCTTATAGTTCCATCTGATTCTCCTCTTGGATTTTTCGCTACACATTTGTATGTTCCATAATCTTCAGTAAGAATATTTCTAATGAGCAGCTTCATATGTGTTTTGTATGAGGGAATTCCTACTGTGTTCTCCATGTGGTATTTCGGACTTTCATGAATCATGTGCCCATCATCTCTTGTCCAGTAATTCAAAGAAGTTGGATGAGCTTCAGTGAAACATTCAAGTGTCACGTTGTAGTATAATGGAGCACCAACTAGTTGATGAGGAATCCATAGCATAGGTGGAACTAGAAAAAAGTTATGGATTGTAGAACTAATCTAATAATTTACTTATTAAACAACTAAATATAAAAAAAGAAGTAAGTGTAAATTGCAGTGCTTTAGACAAATTACACTGGCCTACAGAAGCAAATTTTAGGTTTGGTGCAGCTCTGTACTCGTCTGTTGTCTGTAAAGTAGCTAGCAAGGTAGTATGAATTACATTATTGCTACTAGATGTCAGCTGACAGCTCTAGTTTACCTACAATTATTTAACTTTTTCCTGGCTTTATTCGAAATAAGTCCGTATTACAATTACTTTTATGACATCAATTGTTTAAATTATCCAGGACAATGTTACTCAAGCCAGGCACTCACAATTTTTTTTCTTAATTTGTAATTTCCAAAAAAATGAATACTTTCTTTAAAATATGTATTTTTTTTTTCGATTTTATGAACAAGAGCTGATATGAAAGAAATGACAAGATTTCCCTTATCAGCTCACCATATATACCCAAAATCAGGTATAAAATCACCAAATATACCCAAAATCAGGTATAAAAAAGATTTTATACCTGATTTTGGGTATATTTGGTGAGCTAAGAAGATTTTGGAAGGCACCAAAATGAGTGTAGGCCAGTGCTATTAAAAACATTTATTTTCAACATTGTTGTTAACCAACTATATTATAAAATGATGATCGCGGGAGACGATAAGGCGCAGGTTCAAATCCTGTCTAGGCGAAATTTTTGTCTTTAAAATTTGCAAAAAATTAAACCAAGTACAGGGCAAATGCTAAAATAAAAATACCCTAAAAGAAACATTAAAGTCATGGCCATTACAAATGTAAATTTCATCTATAACGATGAATTCATTCAGTAGGTACTCAAAACTGTGTATCTATAGGACATAACTACCCTCGTTAACGGTAGAGAAAAGAAATTGAAAATTTCATCAAAAAATTTGAATCCTTAGTAGCTCAAATGGTTGGTGGTTAAAGGAAATGGTAAACAGATTCAAATAATGACAAGGGCCATTTTTTTTTCTTTTAAAAAAAACTGTGTTACACAATTTATATGATTCTGTGTTTGTGTAAACTTCTATACATTTTTTAGATCATATGCATTTTCTAGAAGCACCTGCAACAATTTGTTTGAGGTTAGGGGATTAAGGCTTTAAGAAAAATTGTAATAGCTAATTGTGACCTTATCCTTCATATCATATATTCATATACAGAGGGAGAAATTCGTCATGCAATAAGCACTTTACTTACAGTCAACACTGACTTTGACTCTCTTGGAGACCGTTGGTGGTACACCGTTGCTAGCTATACATAGGTAAGCTCCCATATCAAGTCGAGATATCCTTGCCATATCTAGTACTTCCCCCTCCCATTCAGATACTGAAATATTTATAATCATTATAGCCATAGACTAAATAACAATTTTCCATAGATGGTTGAGTGCTGTGCAACTACCTATACCTGCCATAATAATAATGCCTGCGGCCCGGAGGGTAAGGTAGCCGTAGACTGGCACAATAGGCCTGACATCCCGGCCTCAGGACAGCGCCGCATCTGTAACATCTATGGTGTCTATAGGCCACGATTATCTCTAACCAT
Organism: Calephelis virginiensis; assembly: GCA_002245475.1. NCBI lineage: Eukaryota > Metazoa > Arthropoda > Insecta > Lepidoptera > Riodinidae > Calephelis > Calephelis virginiensis. The sequence goes on along the minus strand of NJDC01000262.1, from coordinate 556,486 downwards.
CTGGAGTGCCGTAAACTTCCTCGCTGACCTTTCGCATACCAAAAACATAAACCTACATTTTTAATGAAATTGCAATTTTTAAAATTATTATTATCGTTCGGAAAATATTTGATATTTGTTAATAATTAAAGTTTGATGGATTTTTAATTTTTTTGGCTTATGATCCCATAGCATACAGCACAGTTTAAATAAAAGACTGAGTTTGCTCTTGCTAAGGCCATGAGAAGTTGTTTGGTGTTATGTTTTCTGATGCGTTGGTATTCTTAAATGCAGTGTGAGATATTAACACGATTAATGAAACAAGAGTGACGATGACAAATACCCAATTGTAATTTTATTTGCTGTGCCTAATCTGTAAGAAATAGAAATCATAAATATTCCTGAACAAAATACCTAAATCGAATCTAATCCCAAATTAAGCAAATTATATGTTCGTGTTATGGATGTTAGTCAACGATTTTATTACATAGAAATACTTAAATAGATACCAGAATAAATTTAATAAATACCCAGACTTGAAAATGCAGACATCCAATGATAATCACACAAATTTCTGTCCTCGTCGGGAATAGAACTCGAGCATTTCGGTTAGTCAGCTGATTTAGGTTAGTGTTTTTTTAGACTCTTGTGCTCTATGTTTATTTAACAGTTTATTGTGTCAAACTATTGAGCTTTGCTTTCTTATTACATTGTCAGTATTTTTGAATGGGTAAGAGTTTAATAGCTTACTTGTAACTTTCAAAAGTACTGCCTTTAGGAATCTTATTTTTACAATGTCTTATACTATAGCTAATGAGTAGTAAACATTGATTCAAAGTCATGACTCGCTAAGGGGTTATTTTTTGTTAATTAAGAAATCAAACCTGAATGTCCTTTGCTAATGGATATTTTTGAGTTATCATCCCGTTTCCACTTGATGGTGGGCTTAGGGGAGCCATTAGCGCGACACGTCAGTGTGACGTTGGCGCCCTCTCTGACGATAACGTCGCTTGAACTCAACGAGTCGTCGATGGATGGAGGCACTGCAACCATCAATAACTAAACTTCAACTGTGTTCCGAAATATTTTGTAGCAAAACCACATTTATTATATACTTTCCATCCTTGGAGCTTGGTGACACTCCATTAGTATTTAATTAATGTGAGTATAAACTTGCACCGTCTTATTAATAAACATGGTTTAGGGTAGGTGTAAAATTAAGTTGATATTATAGTCTGTATCACATTGTAATAACCAGATGAACGAGTGTGATTACCAGATAGATACCAGGTTGAACCTTAAAGTACTTTATTCCGTAGTTATTAATAAGGCAGGCAATGTTTAACTTGGCATATTTTGTTCTTCATATTTGCTAATTAAAAAATATATTTGCAAAAGCTAATTGGTTTGGCTTTAACAACATCTAAAAGGAAATTCTGACATACTTTATTTAAAATTTAATACACATACACGTACGCACATACACACATACATGTATTTTCAGTTTCTTTCACATGAAAAAAAAACCTGAACTCCTCCTGCCTGGCTTGTGAAACATATATTGACATTGTTAAATTATAACAACAAAATGTTCAGTGTCGTGGTCGTACGTAGGAGAACAAAGGGCCGTCGGTATGCGCGCGCAGCCTCACGGGGCGAGTTCAGTTGTTAACTGGCGGTTGAACTTGCACGCGCGCTATAAGTGTACGATGCCTTGGCGACCGATCGCATTGCTCACACATAACGGTATAATCTTACCGAGTTTCTAAAAGGCCGTTATGAGCACCAGCCACACATCAGCCCCCCCGGAGACCGTTAGGGTCGATAAAAATCAGGGAAACGTACACAGCGTCCTGATCGTGTTCTACACTCTTGGTTAACAGGCGACACCGGCTGGTCTAGTTTCGCTGGAGTGGATGAATTTGGCGTCAAGTCTTGGAGCACATACGCTGGCTTCAGCCTATCTATGGAGACGGTGGTAAGTTTTCCTTTTATGTCGAGTGTATAAAATTTATCTCCGCGTTCTACAACTTTAAATGGACCAGCATATGGGGGTTGCAAGGGTTTACGAACGGCATGCTGGCGTAAGAAAACCTGTGATTACGTTTGCAAATCTTTGCTTACGAAGATTAGGGCTATGCCGTGATGAATAACGGGAGTAGGTTTAAGTTTCCGAATATTATCTCGCAGACATAAAATCTGCATTATCCAAGGTTTGTGTGGGAGAGTTCTGGAAAAACGTACCAGGTAAGCGTAAAGTCTCTCCATACACTATCTCGGCAGAAGATAAGCCAATATCTTCTTTCCAAGCAGTACGTACACCAAGAAGAACCAATGGAAGTACTTTTACCTAATCACTATTTGAATGGCAGATGATCGCCGCCTTTAATGTGCAGTGGAATCTTTCGACCATTCCGTTTGCAGCAGGATGGTAGGCAGTCGTCTGAACGTGTCGAAACCCAATCAGGCGTGAAAGTTCTTTAAACAAATATGCCTCGAATTCTTTACCTCTGTCCGTTGTTATCTTTTCAGGATAACCAAAGCGTGAAATCCAACCAGTGACAAAAGCATTGGCCATTGTGTCAGCTTTGATATCATGAAGCGGCATAACTTCTGGCCAACGTGTAAACCTGTCTATAGCAGTAAGACGGTACTTATAGTCACGACACGTTGGTAATAGTCCAATTAGGTCAATGTGTACATGACAAAATCTGTTCGACGGAGGAACAAAATGTACAGGTGACCTAGTATGGCGTGAATCTTTCGACCGCTGACAAGCAAGACAACTACGAGTCCAGACGCTATAGTCCTTCTTAATATTAGGCCCGACAAGCCTTTCAGTTACAAGCCTAACGGTAGCTTTAACTCCTGGATGGCTTAATCCATGCAGGCAGTCGGATGCCTGCCGGCGAAATTAAGGACTAAGGTACGGTCATAGTGTGGAAAGTAACATGTCACAAATAATTTTCTTACTAGAGCCAGAAATGTCTATTGACTGGAGGTCTAGTAAAGAAGTGTTGCTGCGAAGCAGTTGCTGTAACTCGACGTCCGCCAACTGTGCTGTAGCTAGTTTGTCAAAATCGATGTTGTTTGAAATAGCATCAACGCGGATAAGAGTGACAGCAACCACATTATCTTCGCCTGCAACATGTTTTATGCTCGTCGTAAATTGTGAGACGAAATCGAAGTAGCGGAACTGACGTGACGAGCAGTTCTGCGAAGCTTTACAAATTGCTGATACGATAGGTTTATGGTCAGTATATATTGTAAAGACTTTGCCTTCCACCATATGCCTTAAATGCTTTACGGACTCGTAGATAGTCAGCAGTTTCCGGTCGAACGGACTATATTTCTTTTGAGTCGCGTTTTTGGAGAAAAAACTGAGAGGTCGCCATACCGAGCCTCCTTTCTGCTGTAATACGCCAGCGATGGCGTTATCAGAAGTATCTGTCCACAAAGTCAGTTCGGCTAAAGGATCTGGATGAACTAAAAGCGTAGCCTTAATCAAACTTGACTTACAGGTGTCAAAAACTGTTGGTAATTCTGAAGTCCAAGTAACAGGTGTATTAGGCTTAACATCTGGACCAGATAAAAGATCGTGTAAAGGAGCCTGAATTTTTGCTGCGTTTGGGATAAAACGGCGGTAAAAATTAGCCATACCTAGAAATCTCCGAAGTTCTTTTATTGTTTTCGGTGGTGGGAAGTTCTGGATAGCCTCTACCTTCTGAGGCAGGGGCTTGGTACCTTCTGCTGACACGACATAACCAAGGAATTCTACCTGTGACTCACCGAAAACACGCTTAGACGGGTTGATCATAACACCATGGTCTTGCAACCGTTGGAAAACTGTTCTGAGATGTTCCAGGTGTTCAGCCTCGTTCTTTGACGCGAGTAAAATGTCATCAATATTTGGATAACAATAGTCGAGATCTCTAAGGATTTCATCCATAAATCTTTGGAATGTTTGAGCCGCGTTACGCAGACCGTAACTCATAAACGATAACTCAAACATTCCGAATGGTGTAGTGATGGCTGTCTTGGGAATATCGCTTGGATTAACTGGAATTTGACAGTGCAACCATAAAGGTTGTGAGCAAAGTCACCTCTTTTGGCGAACCGGGTATCGGTCAGGTATTGTGCGTGTATTTAACGCACGGTAATCGCCACATGGTCGCCATTTATTGTTCTTTTTTGGGTACTAGGTGTAGTGGAGACGACCAGGGACTGTTGTCCCGGGCCAGCTCTAGAGCGACTCCGAGACCATTGACGTCTAGACGGAAAGCGTGCTCGACTCCCTGAGCGTGAGCGTGAGCGTGAAGATAAAGACAGCTCTGCTACCTGCCGTGACAATTCATCAATACGGCGCATGAGTTTCTCGATGTCGGAAGATGAATGTGATGACGTACCAACTGGCATGGACGCTGCAGCTACTTGTCCATTTATTTGCGGAGCAATTTCGTAGATTTTGTCTATAATCAATGATGGCCTGGACGTGGTTCGGTAACCTACTCGTCCATAGCGAGCGAATAAAATCATCTAGTACTTCTGCTCCCGCCAGATTTCAGAGATGTCGCAAAAACTGGGACGGTTTTCGGTCCCCCAACTCCTCGTGAGTAAGTAATTGTCTTACGCGCTGCTCTTGCGAAGCTGACAGACGAGAAATTAATTCGGATTTAATTTTTTCATATTCGTTCTCCGCGGGCGGTTTAGTAATAATGTCCGTGAGACAACGAAGTTCATAAAACAAAAACACAAATACTGTAGGAAACATATATGTGATATTGTTAAATTATAACAACAAAATGTTCAGTGTCGCGGTCGTACATAGGAGAACAAAGGGGCGTCGGTATGCGCGCGCGCAGCCTCACGGGGCGAGTTCAGTTTTTAACTGGCGGTTCAACTTGCACGCGCGCTGTAAGTGTACGATGCATTGACGACCGATCGCATGACTCACACGGAACGTTATAATCTTACCGAGTTTCTAAAAGGCCGTTATGAGGTTGCGCGCGCCTCAAAGTAATACATGGTTCGACCTCGTACAGACTTTTACAGGAACCATAGCGCTGCGATACAGACTATAATATTAACTTTACTCTTACTTAAGTATTTGTTGATTAATAAGACAGTTTCCGTCTTACAAAAAAGTTTAAACATTTGTTAAACACATACTTTAAATACTGCATAAAATTAGATTGTCAACCTATACCATGTTGCCACGTCATCCACGTGCAGCGTGTGATTAGTTGGCAACTTTGGATAGTGTTTAGTTAAACACTGGTAAAAATCTGTCTGCTTTGTGGTAAAATGGTTAATGTTTATCATAATGGCATTATGGAGCAAAGTAGAAAGTCTTACCCACAACGTGTAGATATCCAAACTGTGTTTTAGCAGTGACAGTGTTAATTTGGCACATGTATCTCCCCCGGTCTTCCTCGCGCACGTCTGATATGTGCAGGAACCACGTGCGGTGTTTGTCGTGTGTGACGCTGACGCGAGGGTTGCGGGTGATCACATGGTTGTGGACTGTCAATATTGCTGATTGTTCGAAATGCATCCATGCCACCTGGATAAAATTACGGATAATATTATTATCTCGTCGGTCGAGAGTATTTTTTATGTGATACGATAGCGAGTAAACTCAGACGCGTTACTGTTATGTGACCAGGATGTTAAGTTTATTGTACAAGTTTACTAAGCACTGCGTGATGGTCCGGGTCCGCAGAGTAGAATATATTATCTACCTCCCTGCCTTACAGCTCGTAAGGGAAAGAAAGGAGAAAAAAGAATTCTCTTATACATATATTCACACACGTTACAACGGAGAGAGAAAAAAAGGTACATAAAACTACTATACAAGGAACATATCAAACAGCAACAAGAGGCGAGAAAAGGTTAAAATACAGGTTATTAACAATAAGACCATTGGTAAAAAAATGCTGTGCAGCAATTAACCGGGTAGGGATCCTCTGCCTTACCTACTCCTGCCGTCATAATGACTGTCATGTTCCGGGCTGTAGGGTAAGATAGCACAATTAGTCTTATATCCCGGCCACAGGTCAGCGATCTTAAACGTCTATGGTGTCTATTGGCCACGGTTGTCTCTGATTTATTAACATTTGCTAGTTTGCCCTTTATGAGAAGCCTAGCTGGAAGGCAGGGGGTCTACTCTATACAGAAGACTCCGACTGGATTATTTTGCAACAGCTAGGCTGAAATGTTACTGCTGCGTGTAAGTGCTTGCCTTGTGCGTTGTACCTGCTGGAGGCGAGGGTTAAGAATATAGCCAGTAACATCGAAGGTGTCAAAGTGTGACGGTTGCCTCCAACTATCCGAGCAGTATGATAGTTGATAATCTCATAACATAACATAAAAAACATCACCTCTATGAGGTACCAAATCTGTATGGGTACAGGCATATATTTTTATGCGATTAATATGCGTTATCTATGGGGTCTTGTTACACTCACATACATATCTTCACTCAGAGTCCCTTTCAGGGTAAGCAAAGTGTGTCACGATTCTTGCTTGCCTGGCTTTCCTTTACATACAAACATATGAGTCAATTCAACCAAGCATATTTGGACATCACTTGGTTTGGTTATCATATGGCTACGATATTTTTGCGCTCTTGGTAGTACACGCTACGTCAGTCAACCGTACGGAGATTTTTTTATAAAATATCACATAACGTGTTATAACAGAAAATAAAAGAAGTGTTTTAAAAAGTAGTTCTGGACTTTTTTTTTAAACATCATTATCTATTTTACTGTATTCTTAAGTTAATTTTATTTCAAATAAAACCTAAAGAAGTGTTAAAACTAATTGTGATTTCGAAGTTTTTCATAATCGAGTGAAGTTACAAATATTGTGCTATAAATCGATATTTAATCTGGAATGTTTTTTTAACTGCATTGTATATTTTTCTCAAAAGAAAACAAATTATATTTGATGGTTTCAAATTGAATTAAAAATAGCTAACTTTAATATCCTGGTCTCATTTTTTTTAAATTTCTTGTAAGTTCCAAAACGTGATTTTTTCAACATTTATGTTTGTAATTTTCTGTTGTTGTAGATCTCTGTTGTTTGAAGTTCTCTGTGATCTAGAAGTCCGGCATCGAATTTCACTTCTTGAGGTTTCAGGTTCGATCCCCGGGTCAGGCAACAAAAAAACTAGATATATGTATTTTAAATTTTCAAATAAAAATAACGCTGGATTGGATATATATATGCCCAGTTGGCGATAGGCTTACCATATACCACATTGTGGGACTTAGTGTCGGCTAGTCGTGGGTGCCCTGCTTGTGCTTCTGCCTACCACTTCAGGGATACGGGCGTGAAGTTACACTTTTAATTAAAAAAAGCTACATTTATACAAGTTCCAAGTAAAAATAAACTTATTAAGCTAAAATCAGCAAACATTGGTAGAGTGTGAAATCGAAAAATGTGTTGCTTCAACGATTTCCAATTGCTTTCTAAATTTGACGAGTGACGTATCGGAAATTGAAGAAACGTTTATATTTTAGCGAAAATACTCTTAATTCAAATACTTCTTTTGATGATAAAACTTGCGTCTCCATTTACTACTAGTACGTTTCAACTAGCCATAATCACCGGATTCGTAATATTGTCAGTAAATGTTTTTTTTTAATTGGCCTTGATGTCGGTGAGGTATTCTGCTTTTTTAACCGACTTTTTTGTAAAATAAGCCCTTGTTTTGCTAATTCCGCGTAAGCTTACGCGGAATTAGCTAATTAAAGGCTTATTTTACATCTATTATAATGGATTTCCGCAAAGTAACGCCTGATTCAATAAAATACCGACTTTTTATTTGGTCCATAATTTCTAAACTGATTTATTTTTAGACATTTTTTTACCAAATTTAGATTTGATGATTTTTCATGAAATCGACAAAAATACACATTTTTTTGTGTATTTCGACGACATAATAACTAAATTCTCTGCAGTTCAATTATGAAAGAACGAATTAACTTGATAAAAAATAACAAAAACATTGACAATAATTTAAAAGAAGTCTAAATGCAAATAAAAACCATGTTATATCAATATTGTTTCATGTCATAATATATCAAAATTATACAAAATAATTAAACTATCCCGATATTTTTTAAGATTTAATATAATCAAATTGTTACATAGTTTTCTTTTTCTTGTTTTTCTAAAGCTGAAAAAATATTTTTCTAATCGAACCCTGTTAGGGGTATTTTTTTTAAATAAAGAAGCCTTTGTCAGATCTCAAACCTTGAAGTACATTTTTGCAAAATCGTGATACACGGACCATATGGATTCGTACTACTTGTATAGTAAACCCTTTCAATATAAAATAATAACAAAATTCGGGTTGCGCGTAAATTTGTATCAATTGAAGACAAGTTTTCATTTTGTTTTTTTCCTGTCCCACGGAATTTATATAAAAAAAGTAGTAAGTCTAAAAAAGTAGTCTAAGTATATCTTCGTGGGAACATAGTTCCTACTAAGTAACCAAATTTCGTCATTATCGGTTCAGTAGATTTGATATGAATGACATGAATGACACATACAGACAAGAAATCAAAATGTGCTAATATTTTTTTTTGCTGCCCGTTTTTAGTAATCTTACCCTCCTTGAGTCTTAGACGGAAAGAGACGGGTGTTTGATGTGTCTCTCTGTGTTCATGTCTGTCTGGATGTAGCATCAATACTTTTGGATGGATGGATCGATTGTGATGCGTATTTTGTTATTTGAAAGCTGACGCAATCGAGAAGGTTTTTCAATACATTGTGCCGGAGATATCCATTTTTTTTATTTTAGTAGCATTTATAATTTTTTATGTACAAAAATAGCTTAACTATCGTGATAGTTATACTTATAAGGATATAGGTAGATATGGATACATATGCATATAGGCGATAGATGTAGATTATCAAAAACATTTGAATATTCCATACAAAGAATTAATTACAAGGGTGTAAGTGTTAAAACAGATGAAACATTAATAGCTGGCGAAATTGAACATTTCCGGGTCGCCATTAGACGGTGGTGGGTCGCGACATCTGTGTAATTGCACGGAGCTGGCGTGTCCCCTCTTCACACCAGTTTCCACGGCATTGAACGCTTAAAATGCATTTCACTGAGATTGTTACTACAAACAATTCTGCCACTTTTAATCTTAGATTTCAAGAGAAACAAATATTGAATGTACGGAAAATTCTAGAAACAGTTTTACTGGATACCATTTCTGATTGTAAAAGAATTTAAGCATTTCATTAAAATATTTAATAACGTTAGTGTAATGTTATAAAATATAGTGCCCTGGTTGCGTTTGTCTTTTCGTCTGTATCTTAAAAGCCAATAAAAGGATTTTTATGCGGTTTTCACGGACAGCTAAAGTGATACCTGAGAAAAAAGTTTTGTTTCAATTTCATATATACACATAAGCATAAATAATAGATAAATTGACGTAAAGCGTATTAAAACTGCAAAAAAACCGACTTTGGTTTCAAAAAGAAAGTATTTGTTTTCTTGTTTTCCCTGGGATTCCATAATCAGATGTAACGAAGTAGAATCGTTACACTACCCAAATAATTAATATCCCTATTACTAATAAATTTTCCCGTAGTAATTACTAAATACAATAGTAATATCAAATAATGTGAAATAAAATAGGTGTTCGCTCAGCGACATCTGTCTCGTAACAGAGGAATTAGCTCACCAAATCGATGACTAACTAAAATCAAGTCACACAGTTGGCTAGTTGGTTAAAATCCCCTAGCGACAAATAGAGGAACTAGTATTCCATACCTTTAACCATTTTTGGTTTTCTAATTGTAATTAGTAGATTCTAGAACTTTTTACTACGAAGGTATAAATATAACCCACCCAGCGACGCCAAGTCTCTCACTAGCGGGACTCTGATACGTCGTATTCCTGCCCGAAGCTAATTAGGAAGTAAAAGAAAGTGTTAAGTGAACTATACCCGAATCCGGTGAGTTCTTATATATTCCTTATACAATAGCTAATCGAAAATTTCTTTACAGCTATAAGCGAGTGATTATAAGCCTAGCAAATAAAGATTAAGCTTGTCGCTATATATACAGATGTCTGTATTTCAATTAATGTTTATGAGCACGCGCTAAATTTGTTCTTTTTACCTATTGACTGATATTAAGGTTATTAGTGTACATATATTGACCAATGTTGCTAACCGCCTGCTCGCCGACACCAAAAATTGCTAGTAGACCAAGACCAAGAATAACTAATAGAAGGAATCATATAATGTCAGCTACGATGGTAGCCAATTGTGGTAATCACATGGCCGCGACATGTCTAGTGGCCTGTAATACCCTGCCCTGGCACTGTCGCGGCCTGGCACTGTAGTCCGTCTGACGACAGTGTCTTAGCGAAGTTGTCATAACTTCCAGGGTCCACGGTACCGACCAGAAGTCGACCGACCATTGCGCAAGGGCCAGAAGAGCAACCAGAGTTTGAGTCCCGGTCGCAGCCCAGGCAGCGCCGGTAGTAGTCCAGTTCCTGCGGACCCAGGCCCAAGGAGGCCTTTCACTGAATCAGGCCAGTGTCTTTCTGTAGAGGCCGCCTCTCTCCACACCTATGTAAATAACGCTGCATAAGCACGTACCCACGCCATACCACTCAGGGGGAAAATTACCTACCCGCCTGAGCGGACCTGAGATTAATAACAAGAATCCTCAAACGTCAGAAATTAGTTATATTATATTTATTAAGTAATCTTTAAGTTATATTCACTGTATTACCGATTAATATACTTTTTGTCAATCCTTGACTTTCTTTTTGTTATTTTATTGTAATTTTTATCGAATTGTCTCCTGTCTCCCGTTCAACCTGGTCTATTGCTGTAAGGGCTGACGGGAGCAGGTGACACAGATTTGAATTGGTTGCAATGCCACCACCATGATGCTGGTACGTTCTTAAAAAAAATGGTGCACTCCGGGAGTACCAGCAGAAGTGAAAACTTGAACATTAACGTTGTGCATTTTTGATATTTTGGAATGGTTAGGAAATAATTTTGTACTAATTTCTTGTTGTTCTAAGTATGAAAGTACTATCATTTATGTGGTATTATACAATAGTCTTGTGCTTAATCGGACATTTTTGGGTTCGCACTGTAATCGTGCTATCCGTAAAATGTACTAGTACACCTTATTAGTACTATTAGTACCTATCTATTAGTACTCTGTGCTAAACCATGAAACTTCAGTACGCTACCTACTAGTACGGTCACTTCATATTTTACCTCGGCCAGGTCAAATAATATTACTTATGAGATAAAATATGAAGAAATGTTAAATTTTTCAAACTTATACATAGTTCAATTCAATATAATATATAAGTGTATATCGATTTTCCTTCTACTATTATTTCATTTGTTAAACTTACAACTTATTCGATAACAGTTAAACTTCTTCACATTGTTGTACCTACTGTATTTTCTATTAACTTAGAAACTATGATGTACCTATAAGTCGCAAAAATATAAAACATGTTTTACTAAACTAATATCTATTTATCTAGCACAAACTGCAAAGCATTTAAACCAAGAAACAGTTTACACTTTACAGTACAATTATTTAATACTGCAGATCAAGCGCTGAATAAAATAAAGTGTCTAATAATATCACACAGAACATTTAACGGTTCAGCGTTTAAACGCTGTCTAATTCCATTCAATAGTGTATTGTTATAAAATAGCAAATCAAGCGCTCAATGAAATAAAGTGTCTAATAGTATCACACAGAACATTAAACAGTTAAGGGTTTAAGCGCTATCTGATTCTATTCAAGTTTATTGTGATAAAATAGCAAATAAAGAGCGCTGAATGACGTCTAACAATACGTACAAAATTTTCCCCTTGTCGTAGCGTTAAATTAGTGGCGATGAAATGTTGCATTTTACGAATCTGACGTCTTACCAATCTGACGCGAGTTTAGAAGTTTTTACCCGTTTCTAAAAAAAGTGCGCAACGCCGCTAAGGAACTGTTCACTCTGATAAAAATATTTTTTTTTTAATTTAGTCAGTAATTACGAAGAATATTAACATACATATACAAAGTAGAAGTCGAATACAACCTCCTCCTTTTCAGATGTTTAATGACATAGTCAACATTAAAAACTGACACGACGGCGCTAAAAGTGAATCAGGTAATGAAAAAACGCCCAAGTTTTTAAAATCTCGACAACATTTTTTTATAGTTTTTCTACTATGAAATGAAAACCTATAAACCTAGACCAGTTTATAGGAAAAGTTGATAATAGAGACGGTAAAATTTTTACAATTTCTCTATTACGAAAGCTTGCCCTTACACACGTTATAAAACTTAAATCATTCAGACAGCAAATAAAACCGCAAAAACGCGAAAGTCATAAAATCTAAAAATTTTAAAAGTTACTAGTTCACTTCATCTTTTAATTCAGACTTAAGTTTGAATCATGGATAGTTCTTTTTATCAAGATTGCGGAGCAATATAGGGGAAAGTTTGTTAGCTCTAAGTCGTGCCGGGTCACATCTTACCTATCTTAAGTGATACGGTCCTCAGCCGCTGTCTAATTTATAATGGACTTGTGGAAACTTTGCCCATTTTATTATGCTATGGGACGGTAACCTTTGTAATGACGGTGACCTGACTTATCGTCGTCGAAATGGAGGGCTTAACACTGCAAATAATTTATTGAGGAATATTTTAAAAGTAACTTGTACAAAATTTTGTAAGAAAATGGTTTACAATTACATATAACAGTTTCTCTATTTATAAAAAACCTTAGTAAATCTCGATATAACAAAAAAATACGGATTTGTTACAACAGTTAGATATAAAAGAACATCAAAACTGATTTTAAAGATATTTGGTTTGTTACATTTATATTAGCAATGAATAGTAGAAATCTACACTAATGTTATAAAGAGGAAATGTTCGATTTTTTGTTTGTTTAAAATGAATAGGCTACGAAACTACTGGACCGATTTCAAAAATTTTTTCACTCATAGAATTAGAATCAAAATCAGACCAAAGAAATCGAATAAATCCTACTATTATCCTAGCCTATGCCACTCAGGGACATTAGCTCTGAGTGACATAGGCTTTGTTTCATCAAAATCGGTGTAGTAAAAGCCAACTCACGCCGGCGAAGTTGCGTGAAACTGCTAGTAATAAAATAATTAAAAACCCTAGGTGCAAGTTAGGCTGGGTACCAAGTTCGGCGGCTTACCTAGTGTTAAAAACGAATACTAGGATGTATTCGATTTCACTGGTCTGATTTTTATTTTGATTTTATGAATGAATGAATAAAAAAAACTACTTTCTATGAATCAGATTTTATTAATATCTGATAAAGTGTCTATATTTTATCAGGTTTTACACAAACACATACATTCGTATCTTCTCGCTGATTCCTTTACGTCGTAGGCAGAAAGTAGGTGCCTTATGTGACGGATAACGTAGACCTGCCTGGCTTTCTCCACATTCATAATCCTTTTCATATAACACGCCGGTTCTATAGTGTCTTGACGTCACCCTCGGAGAAAACCTTGTTGATCGGGGAATGTTATGTTCGGTCTCCCCGTGAAACTACTTCAATCCACATCCACATTTTATAACTGCTTTGCCAATATTTCATCTGTCAATCTTTACAGATCACCAAACCAGATGAGCATGGCTTTTCTCATTTTAACACAAACACTTTTTTTTCATGCCACTCTTTGTCGGATCTCTCTGTTGTGGTTAGCGAACGTTACACCATTTTTTAGTTTTTTAGGTTTTAAGTTTCTGAAAAATGATAAAAGTGGCACTCCGGCGACCCGACGGATGTAAATCCTATCTGCGTAATTGTGGTCTCTAATCTAATCACAGCGGTATATCCGTCTGCACCTTAAACTTAACTAAATTGATGTTATCAACCTTACACTTGTCTAAGATCATTTCATCATCATGAGGTCCCGGGTCGGGCAATAAATAGGCGTAGGGACGTGATGACCCCATCGCCCACTGGTCAGACGGTCCAAAAACTTGTTTTTGAATTGTTCCACTAGTGCAAACAGTCACCTTTCCGAGTGGTAGTGCCATGCTGTTTGGCTGTATGGCTGCAGATTAATAGGCCAACACGTTCGGGGACGTACCCCTCTCTCACTTTAGACCAGCCGTGGCGTGAAGTAACGGCATTGGATTTCCACTCCCTCCCCCACACCCTCATATTATAATGGAATCGCAAATTCCAAGTATTAGTCCCCAGGGGGGTATTTACGGTATTGATACCTGCATTAGTGTATTTAGACTCCACGGATTCTAACCTAAACACTAGGTGGCCCCCATACTATGGGGAGGGGGGGTACTGGAACGCCGTCCACTTTCACCTGGAGACGGCGAAGCCAGCCTTGCTCTTTTTTAATGAGATGCAATTTTTTCCGGCTGACACATCGTACCTCTCCTACTCCGGGGTATGAACTTTAACATTCAATTATACCTCCGGCCTGGTCAGAGAGAATATTTGTTTCCGGCGCCTCAGCAATCTTGAAGGCAAAGAAGACCTGTCCATCCTTTGGCTACGCGTCGACTGCTTCGACCACCCGCGTGTCTACGCGTGCCTGTACAAGTCACATAGCGGCAATGCCAAATCAGATATGCTCGTTGAAAACATGCAAATGGCTTCCGATTTTGTATCTGAGCAGATCCCATCCGCGGAGGTCTACGACCTTTCTTGGTAATTTTAACGCCCACCATGCCGATTGGCTTGGTTCACGTTCCACCGATCATACGGGAAGATCTGTTCACGACTTTGCTCTGTCCTATGATTTCACGCAACTGGTAACTTCGCCCACGCGACTTTCAGATGTGAGGGATCATACGACTTCACTGTTAGACCTTAAGCTAACCTCTCAGCCAGAGAACTATAAAGTCTCTGTCGATGCCCCTCTTGGATCTTCCGACCACTGCTTAGTCCGGAGTGGAGTGTCCATTACACCCTGTGTGCGGCTTCAACCATCGGCTCGACGTCGAGTGTGGCATTATAGATCAGCAGATTCGGACAGAATGCGATCTTTTATTTAATTACCAATTACCAATCGGATTGATTCCTTGGCGTTGCGTAGAAATGTTGGGTCACTCAGTGTTCTCTACCACATCTGTCATGGGGAATGCTCTGAGGAGTTGTTTGGTTTAATTCCAGCCGCTGATTTCCACCTTCGGACATCGCGTCAGAGCTTAAGGTATCATACCATCTTGATGCGTGACGATCTTCAACTGTGCGGTTCCGAAGACATTTTTTACCCCGCATAACACCTTTGTGGAATCAGTTACCGAGGGCGGTATTCCCAAACGATTATAACTTAGGAACCTTCAAGAAAAGAGCGCACTCATTCCTTAAAGGTCGGAAACGCATCTGTGATACTCCTGGTGTTGCGGATGTCCGTGGGCGGAGGTGATTATTTTCCATCAGGCGACTCACTTGCTCGTTTGCCTCCTCTTCTATAAAAAAATAAAATTGGGTTTTTCTAATTTTCTAATTAAAAAAACGTTGCTCGTGAATGGATATGTGCCCGGTTGGCGATAGGTTTGCCACCTATCACATTGTGGGGCGTAGTATCTTTGGCTAGTCGTGGGTGCCGTGGTTTTACCTCTGCCTATCTCTTCGGGGATATGGGTGTGAAGATACTTACTTACTTTTTTACAGTATCCTAAAACTTTAATTTATATCCTTTTACAGGTATTAAAGGATTATATAATAAAGATTTTGATAGCAGTGTTTAACAATTGGTACCAATCGAGTATTTAACTACTTTTTATTTTTGTTTATAATCTAATGTTCCGTTTACAACAGAAAACGTAGTGAAATAATCATTCTATTTTAAAAACTTGACGAGATATCGCAAATTAAAAACCACGAAAACCGCTCCACACTGAGAGTACAAACTTGTGACTTCACTAGTCGGTGCTTTGTATGCATTACATAGGAATTTTGTTTGCAAAAAAAATGCGTTTACGAAAGTAATTTTACTTTTTAATATTAAAAATTGCTTATTTTTTAATAATATTTTTATAATTTAATAGTTTTAAATTGAGTTTACCCACCCGTTTGAATGATCATAACACAGATGAGACCTTAAAAATAAGTTCACAGAACTTTTATGTCGAGCTGTGCACATTACGCACTAGGCGCTATTGTGAATATTGTGAAATCAAACACCAGTAAAATACCCTTTAAAAAATAATAGTTTGAGACTTTTTGTGAATGTATCGTTGTTAATTGAGTCTGGTTGGAAGTTTCTGGAATCAACGGTAGAGGTAGTGGTCCGCTGCCGACGACGGATGTTACTTTGATGGTCGCTGTCTAATATAATCGCAGCGATGTGGCCGTTAGCGGAAAGTCCATTCAAGTAGTAAAAAAGTAAAAACTGCGAGGTAAGCAACTTTAAGGTCATTAAAAATAGAAAAAAACCGACTGCGCCACGCTGATTTACACTTAAAAAATATTTATATGTTATTACTGAGCAAGTAAAAGAATGAGAAAATAATTAATTGGTTTAGGAATCGTGCTTATTTTAAAATATGAAAAACAAAGAGCGCGATGTCTAAATTTGAACAAGTCTCAATGTTTAAGTACTGACTAAAAAGAATTCGAATAAGGCTTTTGTCACTCAAATATTATTGAATATTAATATATTACACATAAATAAATAAGATAGGTATACATTATTGAATGTTAAGCATTTCAATAAAGTTAAATGTATAAGAAATAAGTATAATTAAACTTTGATTAATATACGCTTATAGATTATTATTCATTTACATGTTTACAATTTTATAAAACAATTTAAATTTGATAAGGTGATAAATAAATCCGATTGGAAGTTTCCGGAACAAACGGTAACGATGGCGGTCCGCCGCCGGCGACGGATGTAAATCTAATCACAACGGTGTGTCCGTCTGCGCTTCGCTAATTTACCCTTAAAAACGTAACATAAAACGTCAAATGCGTAGTGCTTGCATTTTTACTTATTTTATTAAATTCGTTCAACAGTGTTAAAGTAGAAAAGCAACAAACTAAACATCACATTAGAATTTTATAAATCGTACTTTTCGAAGTAACAACAAATCATTTCTAATGTGACTTTTTCTTGTCCGCTTCTTATTCTATACTAGGGAGTTTTTTTTAAGTTATAAACTTCATTGAAATTAAATAATAATTTGAGGATATTATATATTAAGAAACATGTCCGAAAATTGATAAAGGAGAAAGAAAATAACGTCTATTTTTCATAAGCAAGAGTAAGAAGTGATTAAGAAAAAAATCACATTAAATGAGACCTGTTACTTCGAAAAGTTCGTTTTATAAAATAAAAATCATTCACAGGTAACTATTATTTAATATTCAATTCGATGACATTAAATAAAGTTATCTATTAAGTATTAATTAATACAAAATTCTCAGAAGTTAACATTAAGGCTGGATTTAACCATCAAATTTAAACGTGTCCAACGTAACAACGCGTTTATTCAATTGTCAAGAATGTCAATCACGCAATTTTTTTGTCACAGAAATTTTGTTTATTTTATGTGTCATGAAGATTCTCATGGGATGGGGATAAGAATTTAGTAAATTTTAAAAGTACTTGTATTCGTTTATAAATGGGATGACAACAGATAATCGAACTCGCTTACACTGAACTTGATTGGTGAAATTAGTCCTGGCCATACTAACACAGACTAAAGTACTCCAAAGTTCAACCTTGTCTTATCGTCCTTATTACGTTGTGATACAGACTATAACATCAACTTAATTTTACTCCCGACTTAGTCCATGTTCATAAGACAGTTAGTGTTTTGAATAAATTCAGTTTATAATAAAACTAAAAGTTCGATTAATTAAAACGATTTATTATAGTTTATTAAAACTTTACTTAATTTTCGCTTACTTACATAACAAATTTATATTAGATAACAAATTTTATAAAGTGTCGGTGTTAATTAAATCCGGTTGGAAGTTTCCGGAAACAACGGTAGCGATGTCGGTCCGCCGCTGGCGACGGATGTAAATCTGATCTGCGTAATTGTGGTCGCTGTCTAATCTAATCACAGCGGTGTGTCCGTCTGCGCTACACTGATTCAATTAGAAGCCAACTCACCGCCGCAAACTGGGTGCATAGCTTTATCGTTACATCAATATTTTGAATTAATTAACCGTAGTACAGCGATAAATAGCTTTCTGTTGCTATTTGATATGTTTGCTGAAATTGCGTCCACTTCATTAGTATGATAGTTTCGTGGAAAGTTTGGTGCTATTTGCTTTATTATACATAACATTATTAAAATAATTGCCCTCTCAATTGTATATGGATAGGAAGATTTGACTAAACTATTTTTATAAATAAAATAGCTGATCCTGTCTTAACTACGAATATTTTAATTTTTCTATACACAATAAAAAAAAGTATTAGCAAAACTTGTGCATCCGTTCACGCCTGATGCGATAACCACGGGAAATGGAAATAGATTTTTAAAACTTTTACATGGGACCACAAAAATAGTAGGTACATGTTTGCGTCGATATTTTTATAAACTACCACCAGATCGGAATCGCGACCACACACACCATCCGGCGAAAGCAACCCGAGCTTTTATGGACGTCAAACGGTTTTAATAAAAAGAAATACTACAATAGTTGTGAGTTTAGTTTAAATAGTTGTTATTTTTTTATGTAGCTCATAAATTTAGTTTTATTGAACAAACTAAGTGTTTTAAAGCCAACAAGAGGTAAAAATTTGCTTTTGTCAATGAAATTAGTAATGATTGTGATATCCCACAAAAGTGTCGGTTCTCGATTGTTTTTTTTAGAAACTACTGTTTGCAAAACTCTTTAAAAGGCCTGTAGTAATTATAAGTGCGAGCTTTTTAATCACAAAATATCGTACAAAAAAGAAAATTATAAGTACATCTACGTGCTTTGTACGTCTGGCAACGCTGGACCCTATCCAAAAAGTCTACGTACGCTCATATAAATTTAAATATTCATAAACTAACTTGGGTATTTAAAAGTGGTGTAACTTAAAAGGAAAAAACAAATTTTGTAACTTAAGGTTTGCTCTCTGAGCCGTTTTGATGAGATAAAATAGCGAACAGGTACCTTCTTATTCTGATGGTAACTGTTGCCGTAAGGCCAGAATATCAGGCCTGATATGCAAACCCACATTCAGGAGCAGAATACGTAACTGGTGGTAATTTTGTAGCTAAATCATTAAACAAATTTTAAGTTATCGCTTTCTTATAGAACGACACGAAGGTTTGTTTGAACAAAAATATGCCTTATCTTTCCATTTTTAAATAAATGACATATATTGTACTAATGTTAAAATAATGCATTTTCATGTTTTATTTTGACAAATATATACAGAAGTTAACATTTGTTGACAGTGATCTATTAAATTAATTGACTTCAGTGCTGTCAGATTAGTCTATACGACGATATTTCTACAGCGTTTAATCTACTCCTCGAAAAACGTTGATTGAAAACTTCACAATTTGATATAAATCGAGACTAATTAAACATGTCTAAAATGTTCGTTCTCTTTTGTTTTAGTTTCATTTAAAAAGGATTGCGTGCATCTAAAATAAGTTTAGTTTCTGCACAGCAGAATTATCACCACTGTCAGAGTGGAATAAATAAGGTAAGCAAGCAAGTAAGTTGCTGTACAGAAGTAGTAGACCTCTGGTAATGGGTTATATTAGAACAGATATTGCACGCAAATAATGTTCGTGGAAGTTGATATGTTTATGGACTATTAGGTACAGTAAAAAACTATAGATATACCATTTAAACACAATAAACCTACGAAAAAAGACTTCGATTTCAATATAATGTCGACTAAGTACATTCGATTTACCTGTATTACTCAATTACATAAATTACGTACAGACTTGGTGGCAATGATACTAATACCTTAAAATTAGCCTCATTAAATAAAAAAAAAATATATAAAATAAGTTTTTAACTGTCGGAGAAATCGATAAATAAACAAAAGAAATAAATATATGAGTTGAATAATGTGAGCATAAAACATTCCCATTATACAAGTCATTTAAATAAACTCATAATTTTAAGTATGTTTTCATGTGAGTTTGCTGCAGCTGGCTCCGATTACTTAAAGACGTTCTAGACGGTTGTAAATACGCCTTCCAAATACTACTACTACTAAACTACTTCAAAATACATTGTTTATATCTACCGATTACTATAAATCTAAATAAATTCAGATTAAAATTGCGATCTACATGGATGCAAACCAATGTTTACAAGAACCCCTATTAACGTTAATTTCAAAGTTCATTAATAGGAGCTCTAGACGGTTGTAAACACTGATTGTGATCATTAGTTTGAATTCATTTGGAGTGTAGATTTAATCCAAATTTACTGATAAAATGGTAAGACAGAAACAAAGTTTCTTCCAAAGTAATCTTTGTTGGAAGGCGTGTTTACAACCGTCTAAACTGTATTTAAAACTAAAAATCAAATACATATAATATGTATTTCACATTTGGTAAAACAAATTCTTTATACATAAATTACTAAAGAAATGACAAATGTTTCACTTTACTGTTTGCACGAAAATCAAGATAAAGTTAAGAAAACCAGGAATTTACAGCAAAGAGATAAGCTTTGAGTGTTGAAGTCGGAGTTTTACATCGGTGGTCGGGTCGGCAAACTGAAATATTTCGTAATGTCCTAAGTTAATTCGGAATTTGGATGATAAAATGTGTAGCTTGATGAGAACCGTGCTATGGGGAAATTTAATTCTGTTGAAATAAAATTAATTGCTTTAATTACATCGCTTACAACTTATCAAACAACTGTTGCTTAATGCTTTGCGTTGAAGAGTATTATAACCTCTGATAGTAATGTTTATTTATTATTATTAATTATATATCAGTGGTGGTAATTCTGCTGGGCACTTAGTTCAAGCGTATGCTATCTTTTTTCAATGAAACAAAAACAAAAGAGATGGAAGTTTTTAGTCATATCATAAATGTTTAGCTTCATTAGAACCATGCTATGGGGAAAATTAAATCTGTTAAAATATTAATTGCTTTAATTACACTGCTTACAGCTTATCAAACAACTGTTGCTTACTGCTTTGCGTTAAAGTGTATTATAACCTCTAATAGTAATGTTTTATTAACATATAATTTTAAACCTAATTCCTCGCGTATTATTAACATTTTTATTTCGCTATGCAACTAGGCCGAAATATCGCCAAATAAAATAAAAAATATATCATGAGTATCACATATGAATAATTAAAAATGTTAATGTTTTATTAATATTCATTATTCATCAGTGGTCGCAATTCTGCTGTGCAGTAACAAAACTTATTTGAAAAGTTTGCTATCTTTTTCCAATGAAACAAAACATAGAAAAGAGATCGAACATTTTAATTTAGACGTTTATAACTACAACATTTTAGGGATTTCAGATAGGCAAGTAATTATAGGCATATTTGTTTATAAATTAAATTTGATAAAAAATATGTCTCATCTGGTTATCAGATCGGTGAAGGTCGATCTCCCACCGACTCTTAGACTAATAGTTATACACAGTCGTATGCTATATGAAAAAAGTCAAAATGTCAAGTTTTTTATGTTATACTTATAAGTTGATAATAAAAAAAGCGACCAAGTGCGAGGCAGACTCGCGCACGAAGGGTTCCGTACTATCATCTATAATAGAAAATCACGTCTGTTGTAGGTACACTAATTTTTAATACTCGATGCTATGGCTGCGCGGGTAACGGGGGATTAGCTGCTTAGTAACCATCTCGCGCTCACGCCTCAACCGTCGTACCGCGTCTAGATGCACGGATTATTTTCATTTTGTGAGTTTTTATGTATTAGATTAGGTACTTATTTTTATAGCTAATATATTTATAAATAACAAATATTTACTTTCAAATATTCAAGTCTCTACCTGTTAGTAAGATCGAGTAAAAATTGCCTAAAATTACATTTGTTGTATGGAATGGGATATATATATTACTAGCTGACTCAGCAGACGTTGTTCTGCTGTATTTCTAATGCGATTTTAGTAAAAAATTGAAGTGAGTTACCCACATCACTTAGGGGTATGAAAAACAGACGTTGGCCGATTCTCAGACCTACTCAATAAGCTCACAAAATCTCATGAGAATCTGCCTAGCCGTTTCGAAGGAGTACGGGAACGAACATTGTGACACGAGAATTTTATATATAAGACTAGTTGACCCGGACCCTGAGACGTTGTTCTGCTTTTTTTGCTGTGATTCATCCTCATCACTTAGGGG
Organism: Calephelis virginiensis; assembly: GCA_002245475.1. NCBI lineage: Eukaryota > Metazoa > Arthropoda > Insecta > Lepidoptera > Riodinidae > Calephelis > Calephelis virginiensis. Next base: position 534,173 of record NJDC01000262.1, on the reverse strand, counting down.
TATGAAAAATAAATGTTTGCCGATTTCCAGACCCACTCCATATGCTCACGAAATTTCATGAGAATCGGTCAAGCCGTTTTGGAGGAGTACGGGAACGAATATTGTGACACGAGAATTTTATATATAAGATAAAGTAGATATTAATATTTACTTTAATATTTATTTTATAATATATGTATATCTCTCCTCTGTGGTCTAGCGGTTCAGTTGTTGGAATTGACTGCTTGAGGTCCCGGGTTCGAATCCCGGGTCGAGCAAACAAAGAGAAAATTGGATTTTTCTAATTTTCTAATAAAAAAAATGCTGCTCGGGATTGGGAATGTGCCCGGTTCGCGATAGGCTTGCCACCTTATCACATTGTGGGACTTAGTATCTTCGGCTCGTCGTGCGTGCCCTGGTTGTGCCTCTGCCTACTGCTTCGGGGGATATGGGCGTGAATATGCTTTTTTTATAATATATACAGACAGACATACAGCGGAGGCTTAGTAATAGGGTTTCCGTTTTTACACTTTGGGTACGGAACTCTAAAAAGGCAAACATCGTAAATGATTCTAGCATAAACAATATATTTCAAATCCTACTTCCTACTAATATTATAAATGCGAAAGTTTGTGAGAATGAATGAATGCTTGTTACTCTTTCATCCACAAACTGTCGAACACATTTAAATAAAACTTCACAGGAATATAGTTTATACGTTAGAATAACATAAAGGCTAGAATTTATAAAAAAAATAACTTGGTACGCGGGGAAAACCGCGACGGGAAGCTAGTAATAACTATTTACGAAGAAACTTGTAACGAAATTTACATTCCTGCAACGTTTATTGTGTAATGGAGGAGATAGATGCAAATATAATAATAAGCATTTAAGATGGCGGTTGCAACTAACGCATTTACTTACCCGTAGCACCTAAACGAGTTAGGAATAAACGAGAAATGCAAATGGCTAAAATTTAATATCTTATAATTGAAACGATAGTTAAGTACTTTTCCATTTTGATCATACACATTTGAGACTGCATCTATTTATCATCCCGGCGTCGGTCCGGGCTCCTTAGGATAATAGATCATCTACCTTCCTTCCATGCATAAAGGCTAGCATAAGCTCGTTAAAGGCTAGCATAAGCTTACTGTCACAAACGCAGTAACGCTGTGACATCTGACTAGGTGTAGGAGTTTCGCAGCGACTCACCCGGATTGGTTCCACCATCTTACCTACCACCATAACGTCAGTGCTTGCAGTTGACATGGTCCAGTTTGAGGGATAAGGAAGACAGTAAACTTACATTTCCTCCAGACCTTACATCCCGGCCTCAGGCTAGCAATTCACCATTACCACCTTTGGTGTATAAAGGCGGCGTGAATTTTCTAAATTCAGGAAATCCGTACACACACCAGGCCCGTACAGGCGAATCGAGGAGTGGAGAGTGTCAAGTAGGCACGTGGAATGTGAGAGGAGGAATGGAAGCGAAGATGAATGAATTGATTGATGTAATGGATGAGAGATGCTTGGATTTATTGTGTGTAACGGAGACTAAGCGAAAAGGTAGTGATACTTTTGATCTCCCCGGTGGCACGTTGGCTCTTTGGTTTGGTGTATCACAGAGCGATATCATTTTATCGTCTCGCTTAGCCTCAAGCCTGAAAGAGTATGGTTTGATTGGTCCGAGACTGCTCTGGGTTCGTATTAAACTAGGAGTCACGCGAGTTTTTGTGGTAGCAACCTATGCGCCGGTCAACTCGTCGGCGACTAATGACCTGGAGAAGTTTTGGGATTCTGTAAGGGATGTTCTGGATATGGTTGGAGGAAATGAAAAAGTGACTATGTGTGGTGACTTGAATGGTTGGGTGGGGACACGACGGGACGGTTACGAGACCGTTCTTGGACCCTATGGCGATAAGAGAGTGAATGATGCTGGTAAGCATATTGTAGATTTATGTATGGAAAGAAATCTTCTTGTGTCTAACACAATGTTTCAGCATAAGGACATACATACGTATACATGGAGAAGGAATGATCAAATGAGTATGATAGATTTGATTTTGGTTGATAGTCGCCTCCGGAAATGTTTAATGGACACGAGAGCCTTCAGAGGCCCAACTCTTAACACGGACCACTACTTGGTTATTAGCCGGTTTAGGGGTCTGTTTAAGAAGTGGAGGCACTGGCGAGTACGTATTCCGTTTGGAGGGCTTGAAAGGATTAAGATTGCAAAGTTGCAAGACTTGAGTGTAGGAAGCATGTATGAGAGTCAAGTTCAAGACAGGCTGAATAGTGTGTGCCTACCGGACTTAGACGTGGATGACTGTTGGAATGTTTTAAAAGATAGTATGGTTGATGTTGCGAAAGAGGTATGTGGGAGTGCAAAGATGCACAAGTCTATGAATGGTGACGCATGGTGGGATGAGGAGGTAAAAGCCTCAGTTGAAAGAAAGAAGAAAGCTTGGCTAGACTATGTAGCATATTTGCAGTCGAATGACAGTATGAAAGATTTGAAGAAAGAAATGTACCGTTGTTGCAAAAATATCACCAAACACTTAGTGAATCAGAAGCGTGAAAGGGAAAGTATGAAACTAGAAGAGCGGTTGGCTAACAACTTCGAGATGAACACCGAACTCTTTTGGAGGGAGGTGAAGAAGTCTCGGAGTTGTTCGTCTGCCTCCAGAATGAATAGAATTAAGTCTAAGAGTGGTGATATTCTTACAAGCACGCATAACGTGTTGAAACGGTGGAGTGAATTTTATGGAGATATGTATGAATGTGCCCAAGATGCTGCCGCTGGGTCCGAGTACTCATATGACTCGGAAATAGCGGAGGCATCTGACGGCATTATGATGGAAGAATTTGAATGGGCGATAAGAAGTATGAAATATGGTAAGGCTGCGAGAGTAGATATGGTTACAGCTGAGATGATCAAACTTGGTGGTCCTGCCATCCGGGACTTTTTCTGGGTTCTTTGTAACAAATGTTGGAAGACCGGCAAAGTACCCGAAGACTGGCGACGACGACGGCGCCTGGCGATAAAGGCAAGGGTTCACGCATGGACTGTACAAGTTACAGGGCCATTAGTTTAATTAGTTTAGCATCAAAAGTGTATGGAAAAATAGTTGAAAGGAGGATGCAAGGGATGTCCGATGGAACATTGTGGGAGGCTCAAGGCGGTTTCAGGTCTGGAAGAGGATGTACAGATCAAGTGTTTTCGCTCCGCAACATTGTAGAGAAGCATCTGGCTGTTGGTCAGAAGGTTTTCTGCGGTTTTGTGGATCTCGAAAAAACATTTGATAGGGTTGTACGTAAGAAACTTTGGGACATTTAGCAAGATTATGGGATAGTCGGGTGCCTGCTGCGTACGGTGCAGTCAATGTATTTAGACTGTAAAGCATGCGTGCGGGTGGATGGCAACATATCGCCTTGGTTTGATGTTAATATTGGCGTCAAGCAGGGTTGTGTGTAGTCAGCACGCTTGTTTATCTTATATTTTGACAAATGTCTTCAAAGGTTAAGATCATTGAATGTGGGAATGCATATGGGTGACCAAGTGGTGAACTGTCGGCTTTATGCAGATGATGCTGTACTTTTGGGCTCTACACCATCTGAGCTGCAAACACTGGTCACAGTTATGGAAGGAGATTGTAAAGAAAGGGGCTTACATTTGAATGCGATGAAAACCAAAATAATTGTGTTTGAAACAGACGGATGTAAGAGTTTTGGTTAATGATGTAGTGCTGTAACAAGTGAATGAAATTGTATATCTTGGTTGTGCTTTTAGCAGGGATGGAAGGTACACCGCGGATGTAGAGAGGAGAGTGAGTGCAGGGAACAGTGTGAATGGAGCGTTGGGTAAGCTAAGCCAGACTCGTTTTGCATAATTCTGTGCTTATTCCAACGTTATTGTATGAAAGTGAGAGTTGGGTATGTCAGAAAGAGCCTGAAAGTAGGATAAATGCGGTCGAAATGAGAGCACTACCGAAAATCTGTGGTGTAACGCTCGCTGACCCCATTCGTAACATTGAGATCCGAGAAAGAGTGGGATTGAAAGAAAGTGTTGGTGTTAAAATGCGGAAGGGCATGCTCCGCTGGTTCGGTCATGTGGAAAGAATTACAGATGAAAGATTAACAAACCAGATATACAATGCAAATGTGGATGGATGTAGGTACCCGGGGAGACCAAGGCTGACATTTCACGATCAGATCAATCGGATATTATCCGAGGGTGGTGTCAAGAGTCTCCGAAAACGGGCGTGTTTGTATGAAAAGGGTTATGAATGTGAAGGAAGCAAGACAGGTTCGTCAGAATCGTGAGGTCTGGCACTCGATACTCTCTGCCTACTCTGTAAGGGACTTGGCGTGAAGATATGTGTAGGAAATCCGTCTGCTTGTTTGCTTTCGGATATTATAAACTAAATTATATAGCCTAGGTTACATTTAAGATCAAATTGATCTGGTTTTATCAGAGGGTGGTGTCAAGCCTCCAAAATCAATGTCTTTGTATGAAAAGGGAAGTATATGTGAAAGAAGCTAGCCAGGTTTCCAAATATCATGAAATTTGGCACTCGGAATTCGCCTTCGCCTAATCCGGGAGTTACCTTTTTGATAAGTAAATAAAAATAAATGTGTTTTGAGACTGCGATAAAGTAGAAAGTTGTCTTTATTATGATCTTGACCATTGCAAATATTTTTCATTGGAAAGGATTTGATTTGTGGCCTATGGATAACAAGCATGTAATCTAGGCCGATCTGGACCGATGTTTTCTTATGGTAAAGTGCAATTCAAGAGGTATATGACTCTTGTCAAAGCACCTGTAATATTTGTAATGTGCCAATGATGTCGTATTTTTCATAAGGGATTCTTAACTGTTTGTTTGTTTCCTGTCAATACACCTGATATCACATACAAAGGATACGTTTATGCCATTATTTTTTTACTTTTTTTAAGTTTGTTATTACTTTTTTTAAATTACTCTTTCTAAAAGTAAAAATTATTTAATAATTTTTAGTTAACGCAAAACAATGACTTGTCATTAGTGAATTCAATGACCTATCAGTATAACATAAATGTACACTAATAGACTTATGCACTAATCCAACGTGATTGTACTCGTTAGGTTAGAGCACCTGCCTAACGCAACCGATAGACCGCGAGGCTTGGTTTCGATTCCTAACGTGGGCAGAGGTTCATATTAGAAAAACAGTAATCACAGTAAGGACATTACAACGTCTGTCTGCTTAGCTAGTTTATTATAATTTGTACAAAATGAAAGGCTTATTCAGTAAAGCAATTACTTATTATAGTTGGTATCTACTTCATTTGACTATCAATCGAATCGTCTATTTTATATATGGAACTAACAAATAATATATCCCTACAAGATAACGTAGAATGGACGATCTATTTGATAACGTAACTCTATCTTGCATCGGCCGCGTTTAATTTAAAAAAAGTATCACTGACACCGAAATCTCATAATAAGATAGGTGGAAAACCTATCGCTAACCAAGCACAATATGTTCAAATATTAAGTCCTCTAATTTTAATTTACATATTAGTTTAACAGTATATCTCTACATTATTAAGGACGGACAATCTATTTCTTAAAGAAATTTTGTCTTTAATCTACTTTTTAACTTTTATTTTTCTAACTGTCTATTTTCTATATTTATCTGATCTATACATATAAAATGACATGTCCTGACCGACTGATTCGTCATCGCTGAGCAAAAACTCTTCGAGTTACAGCCATGAAATTTGGTGAGGAGGTTCGTTTTATTGAGTAGACACCCACTAAGGAAGGAAGTTTGAAATTCTATCCCTAAGAGGGTAGAAATAAGGGTTGAGTTCATATGGAACACCGTTATTTCTTAAGTTAAAAACATGTAAATTTATTTTTGAAATACTTATACGTATTTAAGCGTTTCTTGAAATTCTAAGGTGTGAAAAGTTTGTATGAAAGTCCTTAATAATGAGCAATAATCAGTAAACATATTAACTACCACGCGAGAAAAGTCGCAGGTAACAACTAGTTTAATACATGTCTATAACATTACACAGAATGAACGATCTATTTCATTAAGTAACTCTATCTTTCATCTACTTCATTTTACTGTGAAACTTGAAGGGCCTATTACGTCGTTATCTTCCAGCCACCTTTAATTTAGCCTCTTTCTTTTTATCTTAATTGTTGAGGCATTTAAGAGGCGAAGTTGAAGTTGTAAGGCCCGGTGGAAGATGCTGGCATCCCTCAGGACATGCCTAGAAGGCGTCGTTTGATTTATAATGGACTCGTAGCAAACTTTAGCCATTTTACCGCACAGCGCTGAACCTCCTTAACGACGGCTCCATCGCCGGAGGAGATGATTCGTAGACGTGTTTAATATAATTACGACAGATTTAATAACGAAACGTTTAAGGGGCTTCAACTTAAGCCGTTATCTTTGCTTTGTTCGCAAAGGTTTTGTAAGAGTTTTAAGAGATTACATACGACTACGATTACATTAATTATCATATTAGAGTTGGTAAATATTATTTTTTTACATGAGAATGGATGTTTTTAATTTTTTTTTAAATTAAAAGTTTTTAATTATTACAAAATTTAGTTTTGATGAATATTTTGTAATTTAAAAAGCGTTTCTAGCAAACAAGAATCTACCTAATGTCCACTTAAATCTAGTACTTTTAATTACGTTTATTAATAATAAGTTAAAAGTTTCAATAGAGTTTCTTTTCGTGTTACTTGTTTAATATGAGTTCGACTGATTTAACGTTTAAAGATATTTGCTTTGTCCGTTAGAGTTTTTAAAGATTACATGCTCGTAATTAGAATGATATTAAACTATCATATTGTTAATAAAAATCTACATTTTAATTCGGGTAATAATTAATTACAAATGTTAAATTAATGAATGTGAAGGAAGCCAGTCAGGTTTGTCAGGATCGTGAGGTTTGGCACTCGATACTTTCTGCCTACTTCGTAAGGGACTTGGCGTGAAGATATGCATGTCGGTATGTATGTATGGAATAAAAAAAAAACATTTCAATTTTGTTAATATTTTTAAGTATTTTAGTGATGACTGTATTACCAAAAACATATTTTCTTCAATCTACGGAACCTGTTTTAGTTTTGTGTTTAATATAAACAAGTGTATATCATTTTAACTTGTGCTGGTAATATCTTTTTTCTTTCTTTATAATGTAGGTACGTAGTAAAAAAATAAGTTACAAGTCAGCCAGAGAGTACCTGCCTGCCTCGTAAGGGACTTGGCGTGTAGATATCTATGTATGTGTGTGAATAAATTAGACATTTCAAGTCATTTCAAAATTTAGTTTTTAATTTGTAACATTTGTGAATATTTAGATATGCATTTGTAAAAGCATTTGTAGCAAACAAGACTGAAAATGTCAACTCAAACCTATTACTTTAATCTACGCTTATTAATAATATGGTAAAAGTTTTGATGGGGTTAAAGTGAGAAACTGTCATCTGTCTATAATTATATCTCATTATAAATAAATTTTATGTATGTATATGTATTTTCCCCGAAACGGGGAGTCGTCATCGCATCACGCTTGAATGAATCGATCAATTTTGTTAAAATTCGTGGGAAAGTAGAAAAACACACAATTTTGTCCATACAAACTGTTAGTAATTGATGTCAAGCGATGCAAAGTTTGTCGGGTTGGGTAGTTGTATAGAATAATCATTATAACCATATTGCTAATGTTACTTTTACATTTGAAATTTGGAAAAGATTTTCTATTTTGAAACAGACGATATCAAAACATTAATAAATAAGGTACGAGAAATAATATTTAATTTGTAACATAAAGTAAATTTTCATCCATATTCAAAGGAGGAATAGGATTCGAATGGATATACTTATTACATTTTTATTTTCAGTATGTTTGTTCCATGATTGCTCTGCCACCTATGATCGGATATTTTTTAGGAAAGTAGGTCATATAACCCGTTTGAACTATACTTAATTATATGCATTTAATTATTTGCCCAGCCTACTACTCAAAATAGGGGTGCACTTTTGCATGTTCATAACGTGTAAATTTTGATTTATACAGGTATCAAAAAAGTAGTAAAATATACATTCACCGCCTTACTAAAAAACTAATAGCATGCGTCATGTGAATGACGTGGCATAATGTCATTGGTTGAGAATTCAATATTAGACATATATAGACAGGGATTAGTAAGGCGTTTTTTTATAGTAAGGCAATTATTTCATCTTATTCAGATTAATATATCTATACTAGCTGACTCAGCAAACTTCGTATCGCTTGATGTTAATGCTTCGACAGTAGCAGTCTGTCGGATCCAATGTGAAACATTCCAAAATCAACAACTACTTGTTATTAAAAAATAAGTAAAAACATTATCCAGGAGACCAAATTATGAATCTAAACCATTCTCGAATTCCCTTGAAGACACACACACACACACACACAAAGTTTCATCGACATCGGTCCAGTCGTCTAGAAGGAGTTCAGTAACAAACACACGAACACAAGAATTATATATTATAGAGATATTAGTGTTTGAAAAAACTTCAAAACTTATCCCAACAGCAACACCTTAGCTAAATCAGTTTGGTTACCTATAATTATAAAATAAAAAAAAATCAGTACGCGACAAAACACATCCGATATATAACTAAAAACCATTTCGAACACGTCGGCTTTTAAATAAAATTCCGCATTGACTTAGCATTCGTTCGTTAAGGAGTTATGAGCTACAGATAGACAAACAAAGTATATAACACCCCTGTTTTTTCGTCGAGGGTTAAAATTTTTAAATAAATGTGGTTTAGCGAACCGGTGTAGAATTTGACTCCATGAGGTCGTTGGACTTGACCCCATCACTTGGTTCGACACCCGGGTCGGGCAAACAAAAAAAAATGTGTTTTTTTCAATCTTCGTTGCTCTAACCTCAGTCTTGTTAAATATCGAAGACCAAAACTGATTTGGCTAATTTTGGTTTTTAATTACTTATGGAAGTCTAAAGAAGGTTCTGAAGATAAGAAAAAAGGAAAACAAATAAGTTTTTCCATATAAACAGAACGGGTGGAAGAAAGTTCGCCGGACACCTAGTTTACCAATAAAAACAACGTTGCCTAGGTTGATATGTTAACGGTTGGCGACAGTCTTGTCACCTATTACATTGTGAGACTCTGTGCTACATTCAAATACGTTAATTATTTCTTAATGAGTAACTAAGTTGACTTTCCATTCAAAATTGTGGCTTTAATCTATTAAATGTACATTGACGGCTCTGAATGCAGCCGTTAGTGTCTTTGGCTAGTCGTGCGTTCTCCCGGTTGTACCTCCGTCTACTTCATCATGGACATGGCGCAAAAATACTTTACTTTTGCTTTATAAATGTTGAATTTTATTTTAAATGAAAGACTTTATTGTCTAAATAAACTCTGAAAGGCTTCATTTATGTGTATAAAAGCAAAAGCAACAAAACGATATCCCACTAAGTAATGCAATCGCACACACTGAAATAAGTGAACATCTTGCACGAGACGGCTTAGCTTACTCCTACTAAAAGCCCACTTAGAAATCTCTTCGACTACGGATTTGTGTCGAGGGTCCTCTAAGTTTGTGCCAATCTTTAACCAATAAGTTATTTTTAGAGCTGATAGAACAAGTGATAGTAGTTTAGATCTTGTAAGTTGTGAACTTTTTTCTAAGCTTCTCAAAAATATGTTCATTTGAAAAAAATAAAAATATTTGTGTCTTTTATTTGTAATCAATCTAATCTAACATCCTGGGATAAATATAGTTACATGAAAGTAAGACTTTCTTATTTTTAACTAGCAGATCTTAGTGTCGCTTGACATTACCAATGGTTTGAATAAGAGGAAAATTAAAATATTATTTATTTATTTATCATGTTTTTCGTTTTTTTTAAGTTTTTCTCTTAACGCGAACTTCATCCTAATAGTAACTAACACAATAAAAAAAGAATGAACAAAAGTGATGCGATGACTGAAGGCTTAATTTTTATAGATAAAGATAAAATCATTAAAAAATAACTAAAAAACATGAAATCAAGATCTGATGGCCATAATTTTATTTTTTTAAAATATAGCAGTTTAGCGGTCCAGGTATTTGACTTGACTGCATGAGGCCCTGGGTTCGATTCCAATTTTCTATTAAAAAAAATGTTGCTCGAGATTGGATATGTGCCCGGTTGGCGATAGGCTTGCTACCTATCACATTGTGGGACTTAGTGTCTTCGGCTAGTCGTGGGTGCTCTGGTTGTGCCTCTGCCTACCTCTTCGGGGATATGGGTGTGAAGAAGATACTTAATAAATTCGTAAATGTTTTATCGGCTCGTTGTTTAAGGGGCTAGCATACACGCCTAAATTTACTAACCAACCGCGATGCTCTTGTTGGATTCCAAACGGGGGCTGGCATTTGTATGATAAACATTTAAATGTCTGCATTTCCGGGTCTTGGTGTTTATAAATATATTCTGGTATTCTGAGTATATCTATCTATTGATATCGTTGACACCAATAACACAAGCATATACTCGTAATTTGCTTACTTTGGGGTTGGATTGGATTGGAGAATATAATGGTGTATGAAAGTTTGTATGAGAACTTATTTCACCCTGATAAAGTCGCAAATAAACCTAACTTAACTATAAAATGCCATTATAAAATGTGTGTAGATAGCGTGATTTCCAACTATTTACATACCGCATACATTTTGCAACATGGTATGCAAATGTAACCGACTCTAGTGCTGACGAGGATAGATTAAACACAAGTCCTTTGCCAAAATGAGCTCGTTGGTCTTAATACTAAATTTATTTTTTTTCTTCTTTCAAAAAAAAATCTAAGCGAAAATCATTTTAAATAAAAAAACATTATTGTTTCTAGCTAAACATTTATATATTGCTAAATTAGAAAGTAGAGAACAAAAAAAATATTTTCTTTAAGTTCAGATTTAATACAATTTATTATTTAAAAATATGTAAATATTAACACCTATTATTGTTACATTTTGCTAAAATCTATATTATGGCTGGAATCTTAGGCCACTTGATCAAGTTTACAAGTTTGTCCATCCTTAAGTATTTGATATGACAATGGCGAGCACTCACGCTATGGTAGCAACTATGGTGGTATGGTAGTAGTATGGTAAAAAATACTAATTACTCAACTTTCTATCTATGCACACCATATTATGGTAGATTATATCGATATGTATTGGTAACTTCTATTCCGTAAATAAATAACTTTCATTTCTATTTATAACTGCATAAGTGGAATAGTTCAATAACCAGTAAGTGGGCGACCACAAAGGCGTTTAAGGAGGGGGAGAAGAGCTAAATCTCATATATAATATAAAAATGAATCGGTAAATGTGTTGGTAAGCGCATAACTTCCGAACGACTGGACCGATTTGGCTAATTCTTTTATTATTATGCTAGTTATTATCAGAAGGTTTTTATGAAGAGAAAAACCGGGAAAGTTGTAGGGAAAATGGGAAAAATAATACTCCATTATTTCCCATACTGAACGGGTGAAAAGAAGTTCGCCGGGACAACTAGTGTAATATAAATTTGAGAAGTCTCAGCAAACGTCACGCGATTTTTCTCGCGGATTAAAAGTCACTAAACTTGCATTTAAGAAAACGTAAGATTATGGCAGGAGGGAGAGGTTAAAAAAATAGTAAAAAAATCTCACGTACTTCTATTTAATGTACGTTCTCTAACCTAACTTGCTGAATTACTTGTTGGTGTGGTCGTCACATCCCGACATTTTCATGTCTTTTTCTTTAGATTTTAGCATAGGCGTCAGCATCCACTACTAGTCAAGTATAATATGTTTGCATTGAGTTTATCAAATCAGCAAAATCGGGCTAAAATTATGAAAAATTAGTCATAAGCTGTCACACAAAGTTATGTCAGGTTCTTGAGGAAGGCGACGGTCTCCTTAATGCAGCTCATTTTGGGTAATTTCTTCATAAATACTTTAACTAAACAAAATTATAGAAAATGATACCAAAATTGGCAAGCTTTACTTAATATGAACTTTACTTAAATTCAATGATGACGAAAAACGTGACAAAAGTGACATTTTTTCCTCTCGATCAAAACTCCTTTTTAATTCGTAAGTATGTTTATTTCATAATCCACACGTCTGTTTTTAGTAAAGTCTAACCCCTTATTAAAGCACGAGATATGTCAGAATTTGAACAAGCGCTCGCATGTGGCGCGAGCGTAACATTGCTACGAGTCGTTGCGGATTGTTATTGCAAACCCACATACGTGCTGTTGCCGACTATCTGACATTTCATGCCGATGAGCAGGCTACGTGCACATACTTCCCATTCTCTTAAAATAGGAAATGTACTGCTTGTTATTTTCATATGAATATCTTATTTGGTATTGAGACTCTACATTCTACAGCTTAGTAAAATTCGTGATTTCTCGAACTACTTATTTTATGAACATGAATGTCTTTTTTTGTTATTGTGACTCTAGATTCTACTGTTTAGTGAAATTTGTGATTTTCCGAACTACTTACTACATAATACTACTACACAAGTGACTGTTTTGTTTCAGAGTTTATACATTACAGCTTAATAAAACTTGAGATTTCTTAAACTACTTATGGTACGAAAATGAATGTCTGTTTTTGTTATTGAGACTACATTCTACAGTTTAGTGGAATTCGTGATTTCTCGAACTCCTAACGGTATTAATATAAATGTTTATTTGCACACCAAAAGTTAGTAGAATATGTAAAAATACCTAAATAATTTTGTAACACTCATATTCCGCAAATAAATATTTTTTCTTTGTTTTTGTTATTGAGACTCTACATTCTACAACTAAGTAAATATTTAACCCCCAAATAAACCTACATGTAATGTAATCGACACATATCTTGTAGTTTTTGAACAACGATATAACACATCTCTTTTTACGTCGGGGGTAGTGAAGACACGCACATATTATTATTAATTACAGTCCCGACACGATGTTGTCCATTTTCAAATTTAAATAGCTTTTAATCGACTTGTTACCATACAAGCCAATACCACTGACCAAACTCGTTCAAGTTTTAAAACGTTTATGTGAAGAACATCTAGATATTTGTATGTCTAGGTCTGGTTGTTTATTTAAACTTATTCCAGTACTAATTTTAGTATTTCCTTCCGACGAAAAATATAAAATGCATGGTTATAACGTAAACGCCAATCGCAATTGCATTCGCAGGTTGGTGACGTCAGGACTCATATTAGGTACAACGTAGCGTGACAAAAACTGTAGTATTTACGAAGTCTATTTTAAATAAATGTTCATGAAAGTAAAAATTACAGTTTGTCAATTAATATTTAAAATGCATTATCATTTTAGCCTTAATTCCATTACATTAAAATGTTGCCGGTCTTTTGAAAGTAATACTGTATAATCCAATACATTAACATTTTTGCAGTTAATAATCCTAATTTTTCTTATACTTTCTTTTTATGAAAATATATAAGAAAGAATTGTGAAAACTCTGTAGTCTAGTGGTCCGGTGCCGGACTTGACTGCATGAGCTCCCGGGTTCGATTCCCGGGTGGCAACAAAATGATCAATTTTCTAATGAAACAGAATTATCCAGGATTAGATATCTGCCCATCTAGCCCGGTGGCGATATGCTTGCCACCTATCACCTATCACATATCGACATTAATTTGAATAATATGTCGTTTCAGTATCCAAAAATGAGCTTTATTAAATGTACTGTAATGTAATGTATGCACGTATCGGATTGTACAAAATATGGAACTTAGATTGAAATATTTTTGTCCGCGTCTTCGACACAATAGAATAGTGAAATTTTTCATACAGATTTTCAATCCGGGATGTGACTTAAAAAAAACTTACGATTGAACTAATAGCATTACCTATGTATATGCATATCACATTCCATTAAAACCCCCTTTGTCATTTGTAGTGAAAGAGCACCGGACAGACAGACTTTTGCATTCATAATATTCATAAAATAATAATCTTTAAAATCCATTAATATTGACGAAATAATCGTGTCACGAAGATTAAACCATGCAGTCGAATTGAAAACCTTCTTCATTTTAAAGTCGGTTGAAAGTAAATTTAATGTCGAAGTACTTATATATTACTAGCAACTCGTGCCGAGTTATAGACATTTGTTTTTTTTTCTAGTAATAGATACAGACTATTAATTGAATGGCGAAACGTCTTTTTAAAAGAGTTCAGCAGTGTGTAGTGCTTACCTAATGCGAACAAACAATTAAACGTCCTCTTTGTAATATTAGTACTACATATGTATAGTAGAAATAGTAAGGGAAAAGATCTAAAGGTCGACAAACATGGCAGGTAAACCAGAAATACGAAAACATTTCGCTGTTTTACCACAATATTTGCGTGACTCAATAATTCCAAAAAGACGGACGGAGAGGGAAATCTTTTTAACCGATGCGGAAAACTAATGGCACAGGCGAGGCTTTCGGGAAAATCCGCTTCTTGTTGTCAATACAGGGCAACACTGATGGTCCCCTCGGTTAAGCCTTTATAGGAGTAAGAACACTATCTTCGCATTTATTGAGCCCGCATTGGAGATAGCTTTAGAAATCGTAGCGCTAAAAAGAAAGAAAGCAAACAGTCTTTATTTTAATTTATGAATTACTTTTCAATGTATTATTTAAATACGTTGTCGCCTCTGTGGTCTAGTAGTCCGGCTTCAGACATGGCTTCTTGAGGTCCCGGGATCGAAACAAAAAAATAAAAAATTGTATACTTTTAATTTTCTTATATTTTTTTTAATATTGGGAGGCAAAAAAGCAGCCGGATTTCCTTATGGTAAGAAATTCACGCCGCCTAAAGACACCAAAGGTGGTAATGGTGCGTTGCCAACCTGGAGCTGGTACGTTAGGCCTAGAGCAAAAGTAAGTTGACCGTCTGCCTTACTCTCCGAACCAGAACACGTCAACGACAAGCACTTACGTTATGGCGACAGAAATAGTTAAAGGTGGTTCCAATCCGGCTGAGTTGCTGCAAAACTCTACCACCTAGTAGGACGTCACGGTGTTAGGGACGGTAAGCCTATGCTTGCCTTTTACAAGCTGCCTGACAGGAAGGCAGATGGTCTGTTCTGCAAAGGAGCCCCGACAACACGGGGAAATGAAGATAGCCTTGTTCGGGATTGGATTTGTGCCCGGTTAGCGATAGGCTTGCCACCTATCTTTTTGTCGGACTTAGTGTCTTCGGCTAGTTGTGGATGCCCTGTTTGTGCCTCTGCATACATCTTCGGGGATATGGAAGTGAGGATTCTTTTTAATTAAGTTTTTAGTAAACTCCAAAAAAAGAGGAAGCTGACAATTCAGCTGTATGCTTTTTATGCAATTACCCCGTCAACAGCCAACCAATTATGATGGTTCTTTTTTAGAAAGATACCTAGGTCACGATTCCGAGATTGTTCCAAATTAGTTTTTTAAGTTACACTTGATAATCAATCGATGATAAAGTTGTCAAGATAAGCGTAAATATTAAACAGTATTAAGTATAACTGAACAACTACTAGTAGTATGTTGATAAAATTTTATATTGGACCGTTTTGGTAACATTTGCTAGCTTTGGAAAAAGGAATTATCAAATCGCAACGTTTTTACCCAATGGAATAAATAGGAGTCGGTTTTCGCAATTTTACTGTGTTAGATTATTTATAGAATAAAACAACGAAATCTAATCGCACAGGTGAGAATTTCAGGAAAGTCATTATAAGTAAAATCTTATATACAAACAACATTATAAAGTAATACAAGATTTTGCTCTCTTTCCTTTTAACCCTACGATTCCTAAAGCTGTCATTATACGGACTCAACAAATGCAAAAATAGTGTTCTTACTTTTTTAAAGGCTCTGTTACCCTGCAATGGCAAAAAGTAGAGGATTTCCCCCAAATTTTCAACTTAAAATTTGCTTAGTAATAAACAAAATTTTTATACAGGAATAAGATACTAAATGAGCACAAGGTTCCTCTGAAAGTACGACCATGATATAAGCATATAGACACCATTATGTTATAGGTATGTCGCAATCTTCTGGCTCACATGTTAGAACACTTGTGCATGTTTACTTGCTATCTTACTTTCGCGAATATGTTAATGCCAAAAACTGTCAATACAGAAACAAAAATAAGTAAGACTATTATCACTAAACGGTACCTAGTTAAGTTGAAGCAAAGCACTCTACCATCAGGGCCCTTGATGGTGATGACATATTTCACACAAGACCCAGATCAAACACTGGTAGGCTTTGATGCACCCAAAGAGAATACTCACTAGACTACATTATGCTGAAGAAATACAAAGAAGAAAAATGGCTGTTGTGATTGGCGTGTAACGACGCAAAAACTAAATCGAGTTACGTGATTGGTCAGCAGCACGTAGTAAAAATGGTAGAGCAGCAATAAATATCTGAGTAATCTTATACTTTTGTACGAGATATGTAACAATCGCATTGCGCGTATCTTAGCCCTGTATCTTTAAGTTAAAAACAAAAAATAGAAATTAGATAATTAGGTAATTAGAAACAACGCCTCATTGGTATTAGTATCGCTGACTAACACCCATAACACAAACATACTATATGTTTACTTTGGGGTTAGGTTCAATTTGTGTGACCGACTTCTCCAGGGATATTTATTTCTTTATTTATTTATTTATTTGTTTGTTTGTTTGTTTGTTTATTTATTTATTTGTTTGTTTGTTTGTTTGTTTGTTTGTTTGTTTATTTATTTATTTATTTATTTATTTATTTATTTATAACTTATTTTTCTGCCTCTGGGCGATAGAGTAAAATCACTACGCTTAGCTGTATTTTTTTATAAATAAGACGTAAATAATTAAAAGTTAAATAACTTCAACTTTATTTTGGCGTTGACACACCTGAACGGATGGTTCAATTTTGCTTATTATTTTTAATTTTGTTAGTTATTCTTAATGAAAAGAAAAACCGGGAAATTTTGCAGGGAAAATGGTAAAACAATGCTACAATCCATACAAAATGTTAGTAGCTGGCAATGTCAAGCGATACAAAGTGCACCCTTTCAATAAATAGAAGGTACTTTGGACCTTCTATATAATAAATAAAGTGTCATTGTGAAAATATTAGTAAAATATCTACTAGGCGGTGCTGGAACTTATTGGATTTGTATTAGTTTTTTTTACTTACACCTTCATAATAGTATCCGCTGTAATCTTAGTTCTCGCCATTGTCTTGTTCCGTACTTCATTTCGTACCCTCTGTTAGGTAGCCGGTAGACTTAAACATGTGGTCTATACCGGACTTAATGTCGTAACAGTAATCTAGTCTCTTATCATCAGAAAATCCGCCTTTTACTAAAAAATGTTTTTATGGAAATCGATTTCAAGTGTGTGTTTATGATTTATAATAAAACGAAAACGTTTTGAAATTTACTTCTTGAGTTAAGGCTTTTTTGCTGTTTTGTCATGTACTGCAAATATGAGGTGCAAACTCGACGTTTCGACTGTAAATCATATCTCCCTACATTTATATGGATACTTTATTACGGTAGCGCGTTCCAAATCATATGATAAAATGCTCCTTATTTTATGTTTCCTTTCGTTCCTTTACAATAATAGTCAACTTGTAGAGAAACGACTTTTAACCGTCTACCCACAAAACAGTTTGTCGTGTTATATGTATTGGTATGTTTATGGGAAAATTTTGTTTAGACACAAACGAATAAGAATATATTTAAGCCATTGGAGTTTATCATTATGATAAACGACCTGCCGAAGGTAGTTAAACATGCTACATGTTTGTTGTTTGCCTCAAATTACTGCTGGAGGTTAAGGATAAGACGGGTTGTCATCGTTTGCAGGAGGATATGAACCGAGTAGTGAATTGGAGTCACGAGAACAAGCTTCAACTCAATGTCTCTAAATGTTCGCTGATGACGTTCACTCGCACGCGAAACCCAGTGCCGTGGGGATATAAAATGGAGACTACTCCAATACAACGCATATCTAAGGTCCGAGACTTAGGGGTGTGTATTACGGCGAACCTAAGTTTTCGTGACCACGTTGTCCAGATATTACGTAAGACGGCATATAGAAACTTAGGTTTTGTATTTCACAAATTCACAAATATTATATATTCAGGATTTCACAAATATTACTACGCTCAGAGTATTGTACAATGCGCTGGTCCGCAGTCACCTGAAACACAACGCGTCTATTTAGGCTCCACATCAGGCGAAATAGAGTGTTATGTTGCAAAGTGTTCAAAACAAGTTCACAAGACACTTGTTTTTCTAACTTTATGGGGTATTCCCATTTTACCCACTGATGTACCCTACCCTATTTGTGTTATGTTCTAACGTGTTCAAAAAAAGTTCACAAGACACTTGTATTTCAAAATTTATGGGGTATTCCCATTTTACCCACTGATGTACCCTACCCTATTTGTGTTATGTTGCAACGTGTTCAAAACAAGTTCACAAGACACTTGTATTTCAAACTTTATGGGGTATTCCCATTTTACCCACTGATGTACCCTACCCTATTTGTGTTATGTATGGTGGGGTACAATAAATTAAAAGTGCGGCGAGATTTTGCGCTTACAATGTATGTGGTTAGGTTGGGTTAGGTTAGCTTGCTACGAGGGATGGAACACCATTCGGAGCTCCTAGGGCACCGACCGGTACGTATGGAGGCGGCGTTGTCCGCCATTGCTAGTCGTGCCCCGCGCCAGGACCAATCTGTTATTGAAGACACCTCTTGTCCGCGCCTTAAACGTCATCAACAGAGTTCATGAGCAAAGGGACTTATTCGGGGGTCACTTGAGTGAACTCGCAAAATTTAGGTACTTTATATGTGCTATGCTATGTTAATTGCTAGGTAATAAGTGATAATAGTACCTAATTATTATGTGTCGCTTTTGTAATAAGATACATAATTACTAGTTTAGTTTTACGGATGGCTACGCTATCGCATTAGGGTAAAATAATCCGTAATGATAGGGTAAGTTTATTAATAAATAAATAAATAAATATTTATTTCATACTGACCTTACAAACACGCGTCTACATAAATATATAATTTAGTCTTAAGCTTGTACATTGGTAGTAATTTTGTTGCGCACTCACTAATTTTTAGTTATCGCTATCTTCTTTCAACGAAAGTAACAAAAAGAGACAAAATACTTTTACATACATACATACATATCTTTAATGCTGTCAAATTAGATCGTACACGTAATTTCTACAGACGTTTAATCTATCACTCGGAAAACGGTAATTAAAAACATCGACATGTCTAAAACGTTCCATCTCTTTTGTTTTTCTTCCATTTGAAAAATATAGCAAGCATCTAAAATAAGCATCTAATTTGTGAACAGCAGAATTACCACCACTTTCTACCTATCACTTTTTACTTTGTATTGTTTTTTCTTTGTCTCAAATTAGCTGTATGATATCTCTTGTTAGAGATAAGCTTGCCTTTTGTACAGTATTTATATTTGTATTCTCTCTCTACCGATCTCTGCTACGTGTACAATAAAGTGTAAAATATTGTTTGTTATGATATTGGAAGGCAATTAAGCAGACGGATTTCCTGATGGTAATAAATTCACGCCGCCTAGAGACATCAAATGGTTAGGCCTCGAGCAAAGGTAAGTTAATATATAAATAAATAAAAACTACTGTAACGCTGTACGCATGAAGCTATAACACAAAAGAGTATTTACATTCTCTAGTATAAGATTACTGGAGACTATACTCCTAACAAAGACCTGATGTTATTTTCAGATATTACTGACTCTTTAATTTTGATTTTGTTAATTGACGTAACAAGAGTCTTTGTAAGACCGGTACATTAGTACAATTACTCTGGCAGTACAATTTGCACGGCGTTGATACCAATTATAAACTAAGCCTATTTGTTTTTGTTTTAGTTTTCGGCACGGACGAAGACAATCGTCAAGTTGTAGCCCGAGTTTCAAGAATTGGACATAAATTATTCAAAATAAGTCATAATCATTTTAGAAGGATTTTAGGTAAAGCGGGAGCACCCTTACCTAAGCTCATCGAGCGAGGTTTTCTGGCACCAAGAAAACACAAGATACATTAATTTCTTCATTACATTTCACTTGTACGTTTTAACTCAACAAAATGATATAAAAATGCTAAGAAAATGCTTAAGTTTACTTAATGTGGACACGAAATTCAGAATTTACGAAAAGTTTGCGTTCACCTGTTTTTGCGTAGATGTCGTTGTTGCGTAGGTCGAGGGATTAGTTTACACTCCTAACTCCACCGACCAAACGCGAGCCTAGAGTTCGATTACCGACGGGACCAGTCATTTGTGTAATGATCACAAAAGTCTGTATATCCAGGCTATTTAAGTCTTACTGTTGATTACTTACTTTTGGGGTTACATAAATTTGTGTGATTTGTCTAGGGATATTTACATTTTTTTATGTTTATATCTTTTCTCTCGATACAGCCAAAGCTCCTGAGTACAAAATATATGAGACTATATTTTACACGTTTTTTTCTTCAGTTTTTACTCAGTTCCAGGTCTTTAAGTATTTTTCTATAAACATTTTTCATATACACTTGAAGAAAAAAACAAAGAAATGTGTAAAATGAAAATGACATATTTTTTCGTATTTGAAATCCGGATACGTACATTTTTAAGAAATGACAGATAATATATCTTCTGCATTTTTCTATATTTACTGATTTTGAAATTTATTCTCTACAAACTGACCCGATGAACCTCGTTTCATCCGTTCAGTATGAGAAATAATGACATAATATTTTTCCCATTTTCCCTGCAACTTTCCCGGTATTTCTCTTCATAAAAACCTCCTCCTGATAATAACTAACACAATAAAAAAATAATTAGCCAAATCGTTCCAGTCGTTCGGAAGTTATGCGCTTACCAACACATTTCCCGATTCATTTTATGTTATAGATGAGCCTGCTGCAATAGTTTACGTATTAATAGGTTTCATTCAATTTCATATCATTTATGATCAACTAAATATTGTCACGGCTTTGTTCGTTTTTAAGTTATATTGATCTTCGTCTAGAATTCGATAATTTATCAGGAAACAAGTTTTTCTTCTTTCTTTCTATCTTTCTTTAGTTAGTACTTACCTTATATGAGCCAAGATTCTTGACAGAGCACGCTAACCGCACACTTCTTCCAGCTGGTACTGTCACGTTTTGGATAACATCCGTGAACTCTGGTTCCTCCACAACTGTAAAAAATAAAATAAACATTTTAATAACATAATAAGAATAAAGCGCTAATAAATAAGTTTTGGCGCCAACGAGAGAAAAGATAGCTGTCGTTTTTTCATAATTATTGAACTTCGTACTTATGTTTAGCAAAATTAGTCGTTTCCGTGTTTTCATACAATGTTGTTTGGTTAAAGTGCACGAGTGAAGTAATCATGAAGAAACTAGTGCATCGTGTATATCTTCTTTTCCGCCAAAGCTTACTGAATGATTTAGAATACTGAAGCTTTACTCAAGATCCTGGAATGATTTTCTTTGACGACTTATGACTAATTTTGATTAATTTAAACCCGATTTAGTGAAATTAGACAACTTGATGAAAATCTTTACTTGATTAATGGTAAACGCTTAGGCTCACGTCAAAAACTAAAAAAAGCGTTAATGAAAATATGACATACTAGCTAGTGACCGCGTGGTTCATTACCACAGGAACATTTTTTTGAGATGAAAACTATCCTGATATGTATTAATCCAAGTTACCCCAAGTTAATCCAAGTTATGTGTGTGCCAAATTTCATGAAAATCGCTTCAGCTGTTTTTGCGTGAAGGAGTAACAAACAAATACACAAACTTTCGCATTTATAATATTAAAGGATTGTAGTTATTCTAATCAAATTATTATTTCTTTTGCATTTTATCTGAGCTTATAATGGAAATAAAACATATTATGGGCCTGACGGAAATAAGTCACAACTGCCGACACATGCAACACAGAGAGTTAGTTGCTGATGCAAAGCTGATTTCAAAATAGTTCATTTACCCTCCTCTTTAAAATCCAAATGCCAAAGTTTGGTTTAAATTATAATTAACGATTACCGATTACAAATATCGTCATTGCCGATTTATCATTATTGATGATAATGTTTTGATTGCTAATGTATACCATTTTTATGGTAAGCCTCTATATAACAAATATTCGTGGAAAAAGATTTTAAGTATTAAGTCTAAAATTAATACTTAAAATCAGCTTCACGTCTGCTTTGTCTTTAGTTATTGAGTATCTTTATGCCTACGATGCCTATATCTATAAGCAAACATGGAAGCACAAAGGGGTATTTTCTCGTTGTTGAAGATTATGTTCTTTTCCCATATTTTGGCTAAAAGCTATATATTTTATTGACAATTGACATCAATAAAAATTGTCTTTTTTGAAGAGATTTTGGCTGATTTTGTCTAAAATATTTTGGATAAATATAATCAATCTATATTTAGTAAAGAAATAGAGAAAACTAATGAAAACAATGATTTTTTAATAAATGCACATTTAGTTTAACTATTACATAAAAGTGTTAAAGGCTTTTCCACGTCTCTTAACTTACATAGCAACGTTTTTACTTATTTCATGAAATATGAAATATGGTAGAAACAACTGCCTGTTACACGATTCTATTAAAACAAATTCATCTATGTTATAGAAATGATTGCGAACTATGATGATTCTAATGAAATATCTAAGTATGTTCTAGAATGTTGTAGAAATGGTTACAATTCTATTTTAACACATTTATCCGTATTCTAAAAAGCAGTAGAATGTTTGCGAACTGTTGTATCCCGTGTTGGTCCGGGCTCCTTTGCAAAATAGACCATTTGCCTTTCTGCCGGGCAGCTCTTAAAAGCCGAGCATAGGCATCACTGCATCACTAAGCATCACTGCTACCGTGACATCCTAATAGGTGGTAGAGTTTCCCAGCGACTAGTCCGATTATGTACCTTCGCCTTACCTATCCCTGCCGTCATAACGTCAATGCTTGCCGTTGACGTGTTCCGGTTCAAAGGGTAGATAATGTAGCCGGTAAACCTACTTTTGCTCCATGCCCAAAATCCCGGTCTCAGGTTGGCAACGCACTATTATCACCTTTGGTGTCATTTGGTGGCGTGAATTTTACCATCAGGAAATTCGTCTGCCTGTTTGTCTCCCAATATCATTTAAATTTTAAAAAAATATTATATTTAGAACATCATGTTCCATGTTCTAAATGATTGGATACTGTACGATGCTATCAAAACACATTTATATCAAAATAATATCGTTATAAAGAAGACATTTTTGTGTCAAAAATGCGATTTGTAATTTTCAAATTATCAAAGCAGAACGCTTTTACACAAATTGAGTGGGCGATAAGGAATAATGTCGTCGTTTATCAAGTAGCAAGATAGATTGCTACTGTTCTACTCTTCCCATTTTAAATGCGTTTGTCTTTGACTTGCCAAATTTTATCCTTATTTTGCAAACTCACCTTCCGTCTTTTATACTTTGCTATGTGCTGGTGTAAAAATATATATTTAAATTAACTGTTTACCAGCGACTTTATAATATTATACTTGAATAAGATATTAGTTACATTCAACATGATTTTCATACAAACTCTTATCCTCCATTATAGTCCGTTGGAAGTTGATTTTGAAAAAGTAGACTATAATTATTGCTGAGGTCTTTAACCTATATGCATCTTAAATTTCATCAAAATAGATTAAGTGATTTAGCCGTAAAAGCGTTGTATAATATACTGTTATAAGAGTAACTATAAATACGTAATATAGACAGGTATAAAGTTTGGGGGCAAATCCTACAATTACTTATCCTGTTGTTGACATGTTTGTCAGATAGACGAAATGGTAAGAAGACATAATAACATTGTAGTTGTGGATCTGCTAGATGCTAGTGGTATACTACGCCTCGTATTTATCGTCACCAATAAAAAACACCGATTTTTTTAAATCGCATTGGATCACAGAGATGAAAAGTCACAAGTATCGGTTAAACATGACAAAGATATTTTCGATATTTTGTCATTTACCATCAATCAATCAAGGGCAGTTTAATGATTTTTGTTTTATAAGAACATAGAAGCGTTACTACGCACTGTGATTTTATCGCAGTGACCATCAAATAGTGAACACTGATTGGTCGATTAAACTCGCAGCTGAATCAATGGCAAGGATATTTTAGATTAGTGTAAATGGTAGACTTGTATAAGTGATCTAATATTTCACCCACATGGGAGCAATGTATTAGTAACATCTACAGTGTTAATAGATGATGGGCGGCGGTCTGATTAAATCAATTAATATAGATCTATTGATTCCTAAGTAAGTAAGTCAAATTAAACGAATATTTTTTTTATAAATTTATCAAATTTTTAAAGTAAAACATTTACCTTTGGTACGAACGCCCTATTTTTATTTTCATCATATATAATTCAAGGCTGACATTTCACGATCAGATCAATCGGATATTGTCCGAGGGTGGTATCAAGAGTCTCCGGAACCGGCGTGTTTGTATGAAAAGTGTTATGAATGTGAAGGAAGCAAGACAGGTTTGTCAGGATCGTGAGGTCTGGCACTCGATACTCTCTGCCTACCCCGTAAGGGACTTGGCGTGAAGATATGTATGTATGTATGTATCATATATAATGCGGAAAATTATGAATTAGATGTTCTTAGTTTTATAAAAGTTTTTCATAATTTTTCTTTTATATCAAAAAGAGAAGGTTTCATTCATTTTTTTAAATATTCACAGCTAGGACAAGAAGATGTCTGTCAGCTCATCTATTGATTGAAGACTATGTTGACGGTTGTAAACACATCTTATAATAAAGTTAATTTAATTTCCATCATCAGATTATTAAATTTGGTCTCAACGGTCAAGACGGACGCAAACCAACGCTTACAACCAGTGCTTACAGCCGTCTCGAACACCTACTTATTAATAAATGTAACATATGACATGTGTTGTAGGGGTGGTATTTTTGAATTGTCACCAAGTCGTTACAATAGCAACCAACCCAAGGTCACTGTATAGGAAATTATTAGTACCTACCTACTACAAATTGTAGTAAAATAGACTATAATCCTATTAATATTATAAATGCGAAAGTTTGTAAGTATGTATGGATGTTTGTTACTCTTTCACGCTGGAATGGCTGAACGGATTTGTCTGAAATTCGGAAGACAGATAGATTGTGACCTGGATTAACATATAAGCTATTTTAAATCCCGATCGCACACCGGGTTTCTGTGAAAACGCGGGCGAAGCCGCAGGTAGCAGCTAGTTCAAAATCAGTATGAAATGTACGACAAAATAAATTTCCGATAGTGTGGCTTGAACGCAACTGTGATACGTAAACAAGCCGGCACCAGCACTGAGCAAGTTTAATCTACAAACAGTGGAGTGTTTGTGTGTGAAACGCTGCGCCGAGCCAACTGCACAGTCGTCACTTTGTCGCGACTGCTTTTCGATCCGCTCTGGTCAAAAACTGACACACATTTTATCAGGCGTTTCCTTTACGGTTTGAACAAATCTAGTTTGAAATATTATTCTAAGGAAACGTTTATTTGTAATTGTAGTAATAAACCATTTTGCAATTATAAAACAACATAGAATAATTATATCAAAAGATAGCATAGATTAAATTTTGTGTTCTTAGTACTTATAAAGTTTCACATAGCAGCCTTAATGATTTTTCGTATATAAATACTCTTAATGTCGTTTAAATCGAGACAAAAATTTATGATAAAATAAATTTCAGATAGTGTGGTGGTTTGAATGCTGCTGTGATACGTAAACCAGCCGGCATCAGCGCTGAGCAAGTTTATTCTTCAAACGCGTTTGTATTTGGAACGCCGCCGCCGCGCCAGCCGCCAAGCTAATTGCACAGTCGTCACTTTGAGGCGACTGCATTTCAATCCGCTCTGGTCAAAAACTGTCACATATTTTATTAGGCATTTTCTATATAATTTTGGTTGCAAATGTAGTTTCAAATAGTACGGAAATACTCGTATTTGGTTGAAATCGATTTATTCTAAAAGCTATTGCTATATTATTTTATCATTATAAAGCTACATCATAAAAATATCCAAGGATACTAATTATTCTATGATGTATTAGTACTAATAAAATTTCAGTTTGCAATCTAAATGGTTTCATCATTTATAAATACATTTAATATTATATAATATCGATTATGTCGATATATATATCGATACCAATTTACGATAAAACAAATTTTAAATAGTGTGATGGTATGAACGCGGCTGTGATACGTAAACAAGGTGGCACCAGCGCTGTGCAAGTTTGTTCTATAAACATTTGGACGTTTATGTTTTGTCTTCACTTCTTCACTTTGTCGCGACTATGTTTCGATTCGTTCTGATCAAACTAAGCTTTCAGTTAAAAAATAAATGGAGAAATATTTGCATGTAAACGATATAGTCTGAAACTCAAAAAAATATCTTCACTTCCATATCCCTAAAGGCAGAGACACAACCAGGGCACCCACGACTAGCCGAAGACCACAAGTCCCACAAACTGATGGATTATTATTGGATTTCGCCAACCGGGCCAACCGCCAATCCAATCAACTCATGAAGTCAAGTCCAACACCTGAATCATTGGGCCACAGAGGCGAGTTTCAAAGTTTCTGTAACTACGAAACAGAATTGATAAACTATTTGAATAATCAATAGAAAACTATAATAAATAACATTATGCAAACAATATTAAGTCTACATATCATCTTAGTAACGCCAAAATATCTGTCTGAAAATTGGTATGTAATTTCAAACTGGACTGGAATATTGACAATTAAAAAATAAAAGTAAGTAGTATCTCGTATTTGAAATCTGGTAAAAATTGTATTTGCGGATCTATTTCAAAGTAAAAGCTTCTGTTTACTCAGAGTGAATAATCTACACGTGCAGCTTAGAGAATTTTTAAATGCAAATAAATGTATGTATCTTTATTTAAAAAAGTGCCCATTTTGGGGACCCATTGGTTATCACATCACGCCTGAACGATGAACCAATTTTAATAATTCTCTTTTTGTAGTGTTGCTTATAGTCAGGAGAAGGTTCTTATGAAAAAACAATTGCAATAAAATGTATGTATGTTTTCAAACGACTCCAAAAAAGAAAAGGTTCTTAATTCGACTGCATGTTTTTTGGATGGTTGTTAGACATTTACTTGGCCAATAGCAAACCGAATTTAATGTTTTTCTTAAAAAGATAGCTCATGATTTTGAGGTGGACACATATTAGTTTTGTATAAAAATAAAAATGTATGCAATTTAAATCAAAATTAAATGTAACTCAAAAACTACTAGTAGGATGTCGATAAAATTTGCGTGGACCCATTTTGAAGACATTTGCATAAAGCAAGCATGAAGCAATGACGTAGTTGAGGTCGGTTTTTGCAGTTTTACAGCGCCTAATTATTTGCATACAAACTGTTAGTAGATGTTAATGTCAAGCAAGATGAAGTTCGCCTATTCCCTAAGTAATAAATACGTAAATAAGAATCTTCATGCACATATCCCCGAATGGTTAGGTAGAGGCACAACTACAATGCGATACAAGCATACCGGGTACATATCCAATCCCGAGCAATGTCTTCATTAGAAAATCGGTAAAACCACATTTACTTTCTTTTGTCCGACCTGGGAATTGAACCTGGGACCTTATGAAGTCAATTCCAACACCTAGACCGCTAGACCACAGAGGCGATATTAATAAACAAATATCGTTAAATAAACTACACAAATTTAAAACAGGCCCAAACTAAGCAAATTATATGCTTTTATTATAGGTGCTAGCCTAGATACAAATACAAAATAACTTTTATACACATACACAGACCAAGAAGTGCATACATCTAGATGTTCATCACATAAATGTCTACCTCACCAAGAGTCGAACCTAACAATGTTTAAAATCGAAGTACAAATATATGAAAACATAAATTTTCGATAGTGTGCTCGTAGAACGAGACTGTAATACGTAAACAACCTAACGCTGTACAAATTTATTCTACCAATACGCAGCGTTTGTGTATAGGGTTGTCGACCAGCCAATTGCACAGTCGTCGCTTTATAGCGACAATTTTTCGACCGTCCCTAGACAAAGAATAGTAAATGTTTACACAGACAACTGTTTTAACATTTTTGAATGAACTCTATATCTATTCCATGATACTAAACATGTTTTGTTTATAGACTTGAAAATTAATAAAAACAAAACTGTTTAATTAAATGAAATAGGATGTGCATTTTTGAAAAACGAAAAAAATATTTAAAACATTGGTATTTATAAAATAAGTAACAACACGCTGACATAAGTATTTAGTCTTACTTATACATACATATATTATATTATTTAAAATCGAAGGACAAATATGACACAAAAACCATTTTATGGTAACTAGAAAGCAATTTTGATATGGGTAGAAACCTAGCGCTGCGCAAGTTTATTCTAGAAATACTAGAGCTTTTGTACTCGCATATGGAGCGCTCTGCTGAGCCACTAATACAGTCAACACTTTAGATCCACTACTGTCAAAATGACACATAATTTTAAAGGGCGACCAATTTATCTCTTCAATATACAGCGTTACTCTAGCGACTATTGCTCTTCTTAAAAAATAAAAAATATATAACGATGATATAACGAATGATAAAAAATGTGTTTTGTAGATTTCATATTTGGTACTCATACTTTAAATCTGACAGCGGAATGACGTTTCACGAAACAGCAGTGATGTTCCAATTTTGATTACTGAAGAGGTAAGTTTGTGGCACTATACAGCTTTTTTCAAATGGCTAATACGTTGCTAACCGCGAGGTTTTTACAACTTCACCGGACTATAACGTACTATACAGCTCGACCAAGTGATCTATTTAGTAAAAAACATCGTTATTGTTATGTCTAGTGTTTCTGATTGAGAATTTGACCTTGAAAATGGTTATAATAATAAGAAAATAATAAAAAGTGGTAGTAGGAATTTCGTTTTGGTACTCACACTTTAAATCTCACAGTCGAATGACGTTTCACGCAACATGGGTTTTGTTTCCAATTTTGACTACTGAACAGATAAGTTGGTGGCACTATACAGCTCGACCAACTTATCTATTCAGTAAACAACGTCATTATTTTAATATCTAGTGTTTCCGATTGAGAATTGAACTTAGAAAATGGCAGTAACAATTACAAAAAAATAAGTTTATTGGAATTTAATTTTCAGTGCTTGAATTTCAGAAACTAACAGTGCAGTGACTTTGATATAGCGATTAAGTTCTGATTTTGAAAATTGAATAGAATTAGAATTGAAAAAAAAATCTCTGTACTAACAACTGATTGGTATCTGACTTTTGACACTAACATATTATATCGCTTTGCTTAAGGTGTTAGGGCAACAGATACCTCAAACTAATTATTAAATTTAGAAATAGAGCTTTTACGGTTACCTAAATAATTCTATTAAGTATAATTTGATTTCATTCACGATAAAGACCAATTACTAATAATGATAATTTAAAAAAATAAAAACCTAATTTTAAGTCTAATTATAAAATTATCTAATTTCAACATCAAAAATTAAAACAACATAGTTATTAAAACACGTAATGAAAAAGGAAATTGTTGATAATGGTGGAAAGTGTTAGAAAAGTACTTAGGAGTATTTCGTACTTTTTATTTTAACACCTTATTTATTAACTTTTTTGCCAATTACAATAGAATCGTTTATACGTACAAACATATATTTACGCCTAATCTCTTGCCGGTCAGGCAGAGAGTCAGTTTCAAGCGCTGCGATATCTATAGAACTGCCTAGTCTGCGAAAATAAATATGGAGCAATACCCATCACTTTTTTAAACAAATACACTGGTTTCCAAGACTTTTGAATATGTTGTCGGTAATTAGGAGTATATAAGTATAAATGCGGCCAGTAGAACCAAGTATTTTGTCGCAATTAGGTTTTTTTATCTTAATATCTCGAGATATGGAATCAAAATGTACAAAAATCCAGGGTAATTCTATGAGCACAAGGATTATTTGTTTGCAGACGAAAGACCAAGTGATACTTGAGTGAAGATGAAAGCGCTGGTACGTGTGTGTTCACCTGATCGTATTAGCTCTAAGCATATGCTTCATTTTCTAGCCCACTGCTTCAACTCAACTGATGTAAATCACGCATTACTGTCTTTAATAGTGTCTAAGCGGTGCTTTTCTCTACACCAGAATGGATGCTTGTTGTAAATTAATGATATAAATTTAACATTTATAAATGACAGCTATGGTGTTTCATATTTTTTGAGAATATAATTCATCCTATGCGATGCTTTTTCTACACGATTGTATTTCATATTTGTTGAGAATATAATTCATCCTAAGCAACGTTGTTCTCTATATCAGTATTTGTAAATTAATTATAGAATTTTTATAATTATAAATCAAACTTACATTATTTAATTATTTTTTTGAGAATCTTATCCTATGTATCCTAAGCGACATAAGCGACTAAGATTGAAATTTAACAATTATCAATGATATTATGAATTTTTAGTATTTTTATAATTTATGTTATCCTAGTTTTTGACTCAAATTTCGTTTATACTAAAATATATATAACTAATATATTTATTAAAATTGGTTTTGCAGAAGTGAAGTTATGGGTGTAAGCGAAGTTATGACTACAAATTGGAACAAAATTTGTGGTTGCTGTTTACAAATAAATTAGGTGCCTAATAGATTTTTATATATTGGGCCACTATCTTGGTCTAATGTGTACTACAAGTCTTAAAGCATTTCTCTTTTTGTACTACGATCGCCGAACAAGAAGATGGTTTTGCTGACCGCAAATAACTATTTTATGGGTAGGATCTTATGTAACCTGAGACATTTTAATTTTAAAAAAAGGATAATAACGAGTAATGATATCATGTCAGTAGTAATAAGTAAGGCAACTACAAATCTGCGCGAACTGCTTCACAATACACTACCACTTAGTTATGTCTAGTAAACCAGTAACTTAAATTAATGTGTCACTAAACGATTCGAAATAGGTAACTCTTTTGATATACTAAATAATATATCCAGCTCAAAATATGAGATGGTTATAACATAAATAAAAGCGTAAAACTGGTTCCCGCCGACCGCAGTTAGATCCGAAGGCTGGTGACGTCATGACTTGTACTAGGTACGACATAACGTGGCAACAAGTAAAGCATTTTTGAAGACTGTTTATAAAAGTAAATATTCCATTTTAGCAATAATATTTAAAATTCAGTACCGACCACAAAGGTAAATAATTTCAATTTACAATTTAATTTCAAACGTTCTAGTTCTAGTTCTTGATAAATGATATCCAACAATATACCAACCACATAATAATTATAACTATACAACTTGAATCCACTGTCCTTACAAGCGAGATATCAAAACATCCGTATCATATCCATATCCACCGTAAGCATTTTTGGAGACTGTTTTAAAGGAATGTTTATAAAAGTAAATATTACAATATTTTTTAAAATGTATTACAATTTAAATCTTCACCTCCTTATATTAAAATTTGGATTGTCCTTTCAAAGTTACCCTATATATTATTATAATCAGCCAAAAAGCATTGACAAAGGGATAGAAAGATAGTTTCTTAACATATTATTATAAATTATATATGTTCACGTAATAATACACCAAATCTTACTTGAACTTAATAACAGATAAAAACAGTAAACATGCAGTTGGATCTTAATCTATAGGGGCATATATTAAATTGAACCTTGGTTACACTGCCATAATCTTTCAGACCACATGGCACTGGGGCTGGTGCAAGGGTATTTAGGGGTTAATTAGGAAACCGTAGACGTGAGGGATGTAATCCTTTTGTTACCGCTCAAGACGGCACCGTATTCCGAACATCATGCAAGCTATTTCGATACATTTTCATTTAATATTTAACATATAAGTTTACATGATTTAAATGCAGTAAAACTAAAAAATCGACTTTCTTTTCATTACTATGTCGTTTTAGAACACAAGAAGTGTTAAAGATATTAAATACTAAAACGATCTTAACGAATACCTTTTTTCCCTCTTTATTTAGAGATTTTTTTTCACATAATGAAGATGACAATCTCATAAACTCTTATTCTATCAAGTTAAACCAATCTTTAATCATGTATTATTTTTATTATGTTAATGGAAGGCAAACAAGCAGACGGATTTCCGGAAATTCACCAAATTTAGCTTCGTTGCCAATATGAAGCCAAGTTAACCGGCTACCTTATCCTCCACCAGAAACGTCAATGGCAACACACTGACGTTATGGAAGCAGGAATAGGTAAGGAGGTGGTACCAATCCAGACGAGTCGCTGGGAAACACTACCATCTAGTATAGGAATGTGTACCGTGTTCTAGCTGCGCCGAACATTACTGTAACTGTATACCTATCACTTTATTATTTCTATTATAACAGGTCTTTGTGGTCTGTGTTCCAACGTAGGACTTGACTTAATAGAAAATGTTTATTTTAAATTTTCTAATAAAAATAACTTTGCCCGGAATTGGATATGTTCTTGGCGCAATAGGCTTGTCACCTATCAGATTGTAGGACTTAGTGCTTTCGACTAGCCGTGGGTGCCCTGGTTGTACCTCTTCTTACCTCTTCAGGGACGTGGTCGTGAAGATACTTTACTTCACTTCTATAACCAGCTAAAAATTTTTCCCTTTTGGCTGTGTTACGGATGCACTCCACTCACCCATATCCCTGAAGAGGTAGGTAGAGGCACAACCAGGGCACCCACGCCTAGCCGAAGACACCGAATTATAGGAGACAAGCCTATCATCAACAAGGCACATATCCAATCTTGAGCAACATTAGCTTTTATTAGAAAATTGAATATACACAATTTTCTATTTTTATGTTGCCCGCTCCGGGGATCGAACCCGAGACCTCAAAAAGTCAAATCCGACGCCGGACTGCTAGACCACAAAGTATCTTATGGTAAAGAATTAATTTTGGAGTAAGGTAGAAATGTAATAAACGTCAGGTAATAACTTTATCAAATTGTATGGTTAAGTTGTTTTTACGTTCCCTAAAGCAATCACTCGCGAGTCATTAGTGAAGTGGTGGGGGTCAGCTCCACTGCAAATTGACAGCCGACCACCCTCAAATTGATTGTAGACATATATCTTGTTATAATTTTTGACGCAAAAAGAGGGGTGTCATAATTTTGACGTGTCTTTCTGTTTGTGGTATCATAACTCCAATCAATCAATTTAGTTTTTTTGTATTAAAGGTAACTTATGTGCGAGTGTTCTTAAACATGTATGTTGAAAACCGATTGAGCTGTTTAAAAGTTGTGGGGGGTGAAAGTGGGGAAATTGACCGATTTTTTTACTTTTTAAAGGGAAATTAAGTTTTTATGTCAGTGTTTCTTTAATTTGTAATTTAATAGTTATATAACAAACCAATCATTAACTGTCTTACTATATGAGGTTCTTCCAAAATAGGTGTTAAAATATTTAGACAATGTTAAATACATCTGGTGTATTTTTTTTATGATGTTGGAAGGCAAACAAGCAGACAAATTTTCTGGTAAGAAACTCACGCTGCCTAGAGACACCAAAGGTTGTAAAGGTGAGTTGACAATCTGAAGCCGGGACGTTGGGCCTCGAGCAAAAGTAAGTTGCTTTAAAAGAAGCCCAAAGATTACGCAACATACATTACATACCGCATCAAAAGATCCGCTAAAGGACTATGATGCCACAGACACATACACATCAAATTTATAAGCTTTCGTTTTACGTCGGTGGTTAAAAAACATAATCGCAAAAATTTTGAACTCAAATGACCTGATTGGTTTGCTATAAAATTATAACAAGGCGATTATATATCTGCAATCAATTTGAGGGTGGTCGGCTGCCAATTTGCTGTGGAACTGACCTTCACCACTTTACTAATGACTTACGAGTTATTGCTTCAGGGAATGAAAAAACAACTTAACCATACAATTTTATAAAGTTTATTACATTTCTACCTTACTCCAAAACTGAGCTTTACTTTGTGGTCTAGCAGTCCGGCGTCAAATTTGACTTTTTGAGGTCCCGAGTTAGATCCCCGGGTAGGGCAACAAAAATATTCAATATCTTTTCAATTATCTAGTAAAAATAACGTTGGCTGGGGTTGGCTATGTGCCCTGTTGGCGGTAGGCTTGCCACCTATGACATCGTGGGACTATGTGTCTTCGGCTAGTCATGGGTACCCTAGTTGCGCCTCTGTCTTTCGGGTAACATGGGTGTGAAGATATACTTAATTATTTTTAATACACTTCCTGCCCTCTCTGACTTACAAGTATTTAAAGGCGACGTGTATATACATACAAATCAAGCTTTTGCAAGATGCAAGCACAACCATATTCTATAAAATGTGGTATTTCATCTAAAGCTTTCAGAAACGAGATTATTCAAGCGATCACAATCTCGGCGGCTGACGTGACATGATGAGATTAGATAGTGAATGGTTGAAATAATCTAGTTTCCTTAACGTCTCGGACGTTCGGAAACCGTGAATAAGCGGTGACAGTACTCCAAAATAAGAAGAATTAGGACTCGTCTACGTAACGAAAGAACTCGCAGGTTTAGAATTTTTTATTGTTTGACAATGAAGGTGTAACAAGTTTAAAGAGTCTTCGCGTGTGTTTCTATCTGTAGTATTTTATCTGAGACTTTTATGTATTAGATTAGGTATTTTATTTTTATAGTTAATATATTTCTAAATATTTACTTAAAATATTCAAGGGTCTACCTGTTTATGAAGATCGAGTAAAAATTGCTTAAAAATTACTTTATTGTTATTTAATTATTTATTTCAAAAGGTAATATATAAGTAAATTTTGTGTGAAAATTTTAAGCGTCTACCTGTTACCGATTTTAATACTAAGCAAAAAATACGATAAAAACATGTCTATTGTATGGGGATTTCATTTTTACCCTTAACATTTTATATATTTTAATTTTAAGTATTTGTTGGTACAGCGGCAACGAAAATGCATCGTTTATGTAAATTTCAGCTTTGTAGCTATCACAATTTATGAGATACAGCCTAGAGACAGACAGACAGACAGCGAGTTTTCCGTTTTTACCCTTTGGGCACGGAACCCTAAAAAGGAGTTACCGAAAATCTGTAGAACTATCATGTGTATGCTAATCTGACAGCAATAATTTAAAACAGAAAGTGTGCGACGAAGATACCACCACTGTCTCATAAAATAATACCTACTTTTAATTTACTAATCGAATCCAAATATTGACTTATGCTCGGTTCCTATAATCAACGAAACGTAATCTGTAAGTTTAACTATTCGTAGCTTGCTCAAAAGTAGCGGAGCTTACTCATATTTACAAATAATGTTCAGAATGAACTGTCGAAAATGTTACTAATCGTATAAATTACTACCATTTCTAATCATAACGACTCGTTTCTTGAATGTAGGAACCGACCATAAAACACGCAGATCGAGACCTCTAATCAATTAGCATGGCGGCTGTTATTACTCAACGCACTCTATTCGAGTTTTCGTTAGATAAAAAGTCTATTGGAAGAGGTCCAAAAGCAAAGTTACCCAAGTAATATTCAGTGTAACATATACCGTTCGCAATATCTCGTTTATTTGAGATAAGCTTAGAAGTTGAATTTCAGAAGTAGTCTCCTACTAGCGGCTATATAGAATTATATAATAAGAATTTTCGTCCCTAATGCAGATGCAGTGAAATAATACTAGCTTACGCCTCGGGTTTCGTTAGTTTTACAATAAACCTAAACTTTATCTTTAATGGTGATATATCTATTTGCATCGGACCTATTTTATATGAACATAACTAATATATTAACGATGAACCCATGAAAATTAGTAAACACATTAATAGCAAACTTATAATAATTGTAAACCCAATCAAACGTGATCTTTTATCGTAAACTGCTATTAACGTTAGATAATAATGAGAGTTTTGACTTATTTTAAAAACGCGTTTTGTGTCCGAGTAACCTCTTATACAATTTCAACATATATATACATATGTATCAATTTATATGACAATATGAGAGTAGATTTTAGACTAATGTATGATATAGACTTTGATGTATAATAAAATTGTAACTGAGTATCTGAATGTAGGTATAGTAGTACTATTTAAATTATGCGCTTCGCCTACATTCGTCAAGTTTCGGGAATCCGAATGTATTATAAAGATATATAGAGCTGTTTTTACACATAATTAATCATTTCGCTTAAATTAAGATGAGGTCAGTTAATTTAAAAATAAAAGTATAAAGTCTAAAAAGAGTGAACAGTTTGAAGCCGAAGCGCATAATTTAAATAGGAGTACCTACTATACGAGTATTTGGTTTCGGTGGGACGCTACGACTGCTACGAGACGCTACGTATTTTTTTAATTCGCTACGCTACTTAGCGTATCATTATTTTGTATGAAAATGAATAACTCTTAGCAGATAAACTAAGTGTGCCGATTTTTTTTATCGTGTTGGTCATTTTCAGGAGAAGGTTCATATAAAAAAAACAATATTAACATATAAAAATGAATCCCTATTTCGCACAGTCTTTGACTCGTAATACGATGGCTACGAATTTTTTTTATAACCGCTACGCTATATACACACTATATAGAGTATCATCTTATTATTAAGAAAAACATAAAATATATGAAACATAAAAATGAAACTCTATTTGGCTCATTCATCACATCACGCGTGAATGGAGAGAACAATTGCGTTATTTATTTTTTTTTGTTTTGTTAGTCATTACCAGGAAAAGAAATACTGAAAAAATTATTTTCAAGTGGGTGAAAAAGAGTGGTTACTCTTCAATTTTATTCACACAAACTGTTAGTAGCTGTTAAAATGAAGTGATACGAAGTTCGCGGAATTAGCTAGTTACACATACAAATGAATCCGTTTTTTCTACTTTCGTACCATCATGCGCTTTTCTTTTTATGTTAATAGAAATTAACATAAAAAGAAAAGCGCATGTCAAAGTTAGCGCGGGACACGATTTGTCGGATAAGCTTGAATCAAAGAAAATAAGAATGTCGATTGTGATCGGTTAACATTCCTGTCCATAACTTGGACTACTCGGCTGAGGCAGCTATATGAATGATGACCATTTCCTGTATTGCATTGTGAAACAAAACGTTTCTTGTATATCTTGTCTGATATTCAGATTATAGTAATTATGTTTAACCCAGCCAGTTACAAAATTGTATACTTTGGAGCTATGTCAGTTACTGTAATTGTGAGAAAAAGTTATATATTATTCTACCCAATAAGTAAAAACTTCACTATAAGAGACAAGTTACAGAACATATCCCTACAAAGAAAATCCGAATAGTCCGAATTAGCTAACCATAACAGTTGAAGACATCTTTTTATGTCGACCGCTATAGTTAAACATAAGTTTATGCGTCCCTTGTCGCAGATGTTGCTTGTAATATTCTCATATACGATCAAATTCTTTTAAGAGATCCGCAGATAAAGAACATGGCAGCGGGTGTTTGGACGGTTTTGGACTTTCACTTATTTGTATGCCTCACCCTTCGCACGGACGGGACGTGACTATTCCAGATACATAAACCCTGAGTGAATACAGAAAATAGAAATAAAGTAACATATTATCCTCCACTAGACGGATTGAGAAACAACACTATTTGTTCCACGATCATCTAATGAATATGAGTATTTATTGTTACTCAAATGTCTTTTGGATTTTTGGCGGGATTTAAAGGAAAGGATGGTTGCAGTTCTTTTATAATTGTTGAATATCGTGAACACAATAGGTAATACGAGTCAGTTTTTGCGACACTTTGTTTGGTTAAAGTGCTTAAGTGAAGTTTTCATTAAGAAATTATGTCATAGTGTTTTTGATGCTTCATAATCTAACTCGTTTAGCTTAGGTATTGATGCCAATACTATACCCAAGACCCGGAAACAACTGATTCGATGAAAGACTAATTTCCTATTAATATTGTAAATGCGAAAGTTTGTTTGTTAGTTTGTTTGTAAAAAAATATAAATCCTCTAATTTACTTCTTTCACATATTTCAATATTTTAACAGGAAAAGTAGAATAAAGTAGCAGTCGTAGAAGTCGTAGAAGCCATATTTGTAGACAAACAGTCAAAACTACGTTAATGTAATATACAATTGTAAGTAAGCCAAATTTGATTTTATTTTTGGATTAAATACCAACAGCCGAGCGGTGTGGCAATACGCGATAGGGCTACGTTCCTTCAGTATTATAAAAGCCATCCTTAACCGCTTTACTAGGTGGTACAGTTTCAAAGCGACTCACCCGGATTGGTACCCCCGCCTTACCTATTCCTGCCGCCATAACATCATGATGTGTTCCGATTTGAAGGGTAAGGTAGCCGGTAAACTTACTATGCTCGAGGCCTAACATCCCGGCCTCAGGTTGGCGACATACCATTACCATCTTTGGTGTCTATAGCGGCGTGAATTTCTTACCATCAGGAAATCCGTCTGCTTGCTTGCCTTTCAATATCTTAAAAAAAAACTCAAAAATAGCACAACATAATCTATAACTGTTCTTTGCCATATTAAGCAAATGCATCGACTTTTTAAACGAAAATAACATTCACAAGTGTTGAAAATAATTAATAATAGAATCTTTAATAAATATCCCTGGACAAGTTACACAAATTGAATCTAACCCCAATGTTAGCAAATTATATGCTTGTGTTATGGGTGTTAGTCAACGATACTATTACTAAGAAATACTTAAATAGATACCAGAATATACCTATTTAATAAACACCCAAACCCAGAAAAATGCATACATCTAAATGTTCATCACATAAATGCCTGCCCCCGTCGGGAATCGAACCTCGCGGTTCGTCGATGTAGTTAGGCGTGGACGCTAGCCACTCGACCTACGAGGCGGTCAAAACGTGTTAAAAAAATGCACAAAACGCGTTTTCATTTGATTGTATGAAGATAAACTACTGTTTATTTATAAACATTAACGTTATAAAACGAATGTTCATATCAACACTTCAGCCTTTTGCCAGTTTTAGACAAATATTTTGAAAAGCATATTCGTATTAATACATTAAAAACTTGCCTTATAAACTGTTAAATAGTTGTTAGGTATCTAAGAAAACAGAACCTAAGAATATGTTACAAAAATTATTAAGCGATATGTCTAAGAAATTCTAGTATTTTTTTAGTATTTCATAAATAAAAGTATAGACTATAATATTAAGATTGTAATACAGTATAATTTTAATCTACAAAAATACCAAATTGTACACGTATTGTGTTAAATATAGCTAAGTCAGTACTAAACTGGTCCAAGGTATAATACCCATATTTGTATTATTAGCCATTATGAGTGTTATGATTTTTTTAAATAAATCAAAATCAAGTATATTTATTGCTGCCAATATGGTAGGTACATAAACTCTTACATTTTAAATTTCTCGGGTTCGATTCCCGACGGGGGCAGGCATTTGTGTGATGAACATTTAGATGTCTGCAGTTCCGGGTCTGGGTGTTTATTAAATTTGTTCTGGTATCTATTTAAGTATTTCTATGTATTAGTATCGTTGACTAACACCCATAACACAAGCATATAATTTGCTTACTTTGGGGTTAGATTCAATTAGTGTAAGTTGTCCAGGGATATTTATTTATTTATTTAAAAAAAGAAAAAAAAAAAAAAATTGTCAAACATTTTACGGCATGTAATATATTAAATAAAATATATTTACTATTATTTAAAAAAACAATCTGGAACTATTATTTCTAATTACACATCTTACGTAAAGAACATTCAATTATTAAGTTAAGGTAATTTTAATATTAATCAATAATCAGAATAATTACCAAGATTAAAAAAAACAAAATAAAATGTAATCAATCCTTGTGATTTATAAAATGTTTCTGTATTTATTTCACACTTACGTAATAATTTATTTTGTATTTGCATGTCAGAAATAATGGAATGTTCTTTGTTATAATGACCTTAATGTAAGTACCACAATTCAAACAACTAAATGGATTTTATTTGAAACAAAGAAACAGGAGAGTTTTGGTGAAAATATGACATATTCTAATATTATCCCAATAAAACAAAATAAAGATGTTTGTGTCATAAATGCAAGGTCATGTTATGGTCAGTTAGGCAAGAGTACGGAAGCACATGTTGACAGCCAAAGTTCCCCTTCTTATCGCCCTCCTGTCACAAATGCTTCCAGGAGACGCCCATTCAATCGCCGGTATGGAGAGGGGTTTCCAAACCTTTCTTCATGTGAAAACTTTTGTTTTTGAAAAATCTGTTTACAAGAAATCGTACAAGTTTGATAATTATATTTTCCTATGTAATAGCATAATGATAAATAGCAATGTTTTGTATAAAACATTACGTATGGTGACATATATATGTACTACGTTGATATATTTTCAGGTAAATCTTAGTATACAGGGTTACTGTGAAGAGCCAGGCAAATTTTAATTTAAGGGGGTAAATGATTAAATGGTAACGCATATTAGTA
The DNA here is from genome assembly GCA_002245475.1 of Calephelis virginiensis. NCBI lineage: Eukaryota > Metazoa > Arthropoda > Insecta > Lepidoptera > Riodinidae > Calephelis > Calephelis virginiensis. The sequence continues at coordinate 493,476 of NJDC01000262.1, read as the reverse complement.
AATGTAATTGCCAAATTGCAATATATACTTTTATAATCATCCATTAAAAACTGTCCGCAAAAATGCTTCACTTATTGTCACGTTATGTCGTACCTAGTACGAGTCGTGACGTCACCAGCCTGAGAATGCGAGTTCGGTCGGTGCAAACTATAACCATGCATCCTGTTTTTTTGCATCAGATAAAAATTATAAATTAATATTATTATTTTTTCATAGATCGAAAGTGTTATCGATACCGAATTGTTTCTCAAAATTTGGCTGGTGCTTTAGATATTACCCTGTATATAAACTACGTGTCACGGTGTTTGTGCGCGATGGACTCCTAAAGTACTTAGCTGATTTTTAAGATAATATTCGCCCACCGTGTGCAGTTTGATCCAAATTGAAGGATATGATAGCTTATATTTTAATCAATACATAGTATAAAACAAAGTCCTCCGCTGCGTCTGTCTGTCTGTCTGTTCGCGATTTACTCGTAAAAGTACTGAACGGATTTTCATTCGGTTTTCAACAATAGATAGAACAATTCTAGAGGAAGGTTTAGTGTATAGTAAGTTTATGTTTTGTACAAACCAACGATATTACAACGATGTTAGTTCAATATGTCGGCAAAAAATAAGCCAATCGGGAGCTTTCCTCGAAAACGCTGCCAAAACCTTTTGAGTTTTAACAAAACAATGTATGGTGGGATTTTTCCTCTTCGATATATCTCAAAAAAGTAAGCGGTGGTATATGTCTGTCTTTAAAGAATAACCCACAATAACCGTTTTTTTCGTTTACTTAAAACGGTAAAATGAAGGGTTATTTAGGACATATTTTTAACAATACAGTATTAACCCTTAATCAAATAAATCTGTTAGATACGTTATGCGTTATTTAGATGAAAATTGCCTTTTACACTATCAGAAAAAAATAACAACTAATGAGTTATCACAAAGTTAAAATCTCCTGGTGCAAAATCAAAATATCATTGAAGCGTAGCAAAGACATGCGCGCTTACTGCATTGCCCCCTTCCCTCGGTCATACTCACAAACTTTCGCATTTATAACATTAGTAGGATTTTTATTCTTGAATAGCCGAAGCGGAGCGAGAGCGGGCAGCTAGTTAGTATTAAAAAAATACCATCTGAGCTAAGCCAGGATAGGCAGCTGTGTGTATCTATAACACTTTCAATCTAAACTAAAATATAAATCATTTTACAAATTTTATCAGACGCACAATACAAGATGCATGGTACTAACGTAAACAAAGCATAAAACTGGTTCACACCGACCAAAACCGCAGTCGCGTTCGCAGGCTGGTGACGTCATGACTCGAACTCGTTACGACATAGCCTGACAAGTGAGCGTTTTTTGCGGACTGTTTTAAATGAATGTTTATAAAAATAAATATAATTTGGCAATTACATTTAAAATGCATTACTATTTAAGCCTATATCACCTTAATTAAATTAAAATTTGTCCGGTCCTTTCAAAGTTACACTGTATATGTGTAGATTGACAAACACATTTTATTTTCGTTACTCAACCCAGGGATTGTTCCCGAGACCTATTGGAAACAAGACGAACATCGGACCGCTAAAGACGATAGAAAAGTCAAACAATTTTAATTTACAGGCGAAGTCGCATTCAAAAGTTAGTTCTCCATAGATGTTATCTGACAAGATACTACATAATAATTACTTGAATCCACTGTCCTCACAAGATATCAAAACATCCGCATCCCAAGTGAAGGCTCACAAAACACTTTCGTAAGACGATCACTAATTGAACAAGTGTTTTGAGGTTCACGGGCGCGTAAGTCGAGAGATGTAATTAAGGTACATACCGCGGTACGCCACAGTGCCCCAGTCGGAGCCTATTATCACGCCCCTCCCCCATTAGCATTGTCTCCTCGAGGGCGATACTTATCTTTATTTAAATTCACTTCTTGGTAATTGCCTTGACGACTCGGCAACGTGATTTGCATTGATGAGAATTGGCCAGTATATCCGGATCCTTGTCGTTCTTAATTTTATTATTTTGTAATTCTGGAATTGTATAAACTCTTTAATTTAAGTAAAGTAAAACTACAAAAGAATCCAATCATTTCTTTATCACGTATTTGAAAATTCTTTTCATGCCCGAAATATGGTTTATGGTTCTGAGATGTTCCACACGAATTTCATCATGATCCGACTAGTGGTTTTTGAATTAGACTGTTATACAGTATTATTATATAGTTATCCTCACTAGGATTATAAATGCTAAAGTCTGTGTATCTGTTGCTCTATCACTGCTATACCGCTGAACCGATTTTGATAAAATTTGACATGCATGTAGCAAAAGATCCTAGTTCCCACGTGGGCTTATTTATTTTAAATCAAACCCCAAATACTATTGGGGACTAGAATAGGGGATGATAGTTGCGAAACTGTTCTAGGTCGAAGAAGTCGTAGACAATCAGCTAGTAGTTTTTGGATGACTTCATTAACGATGATGTCGTTAACATACACGAAAATTATCTCATTGCTATTTTTTAGTTATGTTTTGGAAAGGTAGCTATTTCAAGTTGGTCCCACATAAATTTTATCAACATCTCACTAGTGGTTTTGGTGGTGGACTCTGTGGTCCAATGGTTCAGTTGTTGGACTTGAGTGCATGAGGTCCCGGGTTCGAATCCCGGGTCAGGCGACAAAAAGAAAACTGGGTTTTTTTCCAATTTTCTAATAAAAAAAAATGTTTCTCGGGATTGGAAATGTGCCCGATTGGCGATAGGCTTGCCACCTATCACATTGTGGGACTTAGTGTCTTCGGCTAGTCGTCGGTGCCCTGGTTCTGCTTCTTTGGGGATATGGGCGTGAAGATACTTTTTTCTATGATCGTCGTCAATAGTACGTCAACAAACATGAAAATAAATACATTATGAAGTATATCTTCAAAAGGCACTGGTTATATGTCTACAAAATTTATATGGGACCACCTCGGAATTTTTCCTCTGTTGGTCCGATTCTGCTGAGTACAATAGAGGTTCAGGTTATTTCCAACGCGATCACTGGTAGAACAGAATTGCGAAGCAACTTGCTTGGGTAGGAATCCATTGCCTTACTTATTCCTGCCACCATAATTACTCTCTCAGGTTCCGATTTAGAGAATAGGTTCGCCGGTAGACTTGCACATCCCGGGCACATGACAACACGCATCTATAACATCTATGTTGTCTATAGGTCATGGCTATCTCTTTCCATTAAGAGAGTTGTGTGCTTATTCACTGAATTTTTATAGAACAAAATCATAACATACTCTTCCAAAAAAGAACCATCAAAATGAGTTCATCATTGGTGGAGTAATCGCGTCTCAAATGTACAAAAAAAAACATTACTCGAATTAATAACATCCTCCTTTTACAAGTCGGTTAAAAAGACTAAGTTGTCAAACAGTATACTGGGATGTGATATATCATATACATATGTGTGTGTCATGGTGTCTATAAACCACGGTTATATCTTACCATTAAGACAGCCGTGTACTTTTATATAAAAAACTCATAATCTACTATTTGAAAAAAAATTAAAATCAGTTTGTTACTGGTCGAGTAATCGCGTCACAAACATACAAAAAACATTCACCTTTTTCGAGTCACTAAAAATCTGTTGTCAAACAATATACGAAACTTCCTTATGACGCTATAAAAATACCTCTAGAATTACTCTGTACATTGCACAGCGTTCGCTATTTCTAGTAGATGTGTGGGTTTTATGAAACGTAAAAATAAGAGGTTAATAATGTACGTTTCTATTATGAGGGGAGGTAGCTCTTTCGAGGCGTACGGTGGAATGTATCATTTTTGATAGCAACTGCGTGTGAGTGTAGTCAAAGAGGATGCGCTTGGTTATTTCTCATTAAAGCACACGCGATAAAATCACACAGACTCGTTGCCTCATTAAAATCTTCTGGTGCTCGCATCTGTAAGCCTTTTGTAAAGCAACACGACGCTCTTGACGCCTTTCACGTGTCATTTTGGGCACAATGGCGTATCGCGGGGACGGCAAGCCCCGCAATTTTTGCTGTGATATGTCATGTGCTTTTTATCGGTTTATCGAAGAATGTTATGTTTTCTGTATTTTATAACTTTTAAGTATTATTTTTATAGTTGTGATTTTGTTATTGATATGCTTTTGGCACATCGCGGATATGACAAACCCCGCAATTTTTGCTTTGTTAAGTCATGTGCCTTTTATCGGTTTATTGAAGAATGTTATGTTTTCTGTATTTTATAAATTTTAGATATAATTTTTATGTATGTAATTTTGTTATTGATATAACTGTTTTTTGACGTATCGCGGGGACGACAAACCCCGCAATTTTGTCGAAGAAAGTTATAATTTATAACTATTTAAATATAATTTTATAGATAATATTTTTTTACAGCTTTTTCCCCTAAAAGTAACAAACTTAAGTAGTTACAAATAAATCGGAAAATGATTCGCGGTATTAGCGACAAGACTGCTTTATGTGATAAATTATTACGAGAAATTTTACTAATTATTATAGCTATTGGTTATGTGTGTTAAAGTATTTTTGGTGGGGCAATTAAGTGCTCATTCACTCGTTCGTTCAGCGATAAATGCCAACTAATCAAGCTGATTAATCACGTTTGCAGCTTACGAAGTCGCAAACTATTATCTAAAAAACTTAATTACCTACGCACGTTAATCTAAAATATCCCAAAATTAAGATTTATGGAAAAGGTTTTTTCTGCTTTGTTTGTAAATAATAATAAATCTTGTAATAAACAATTATAATTTGTTTGAATTTTCAAATATATGATACTTAATAATTGAAATCTTGAAATCGCGTCTTCGCACTTACCATGCGGTATTTAACTTAACTTCATGAGGTCCCGGGTTTAATTCTCGGTTTGGGCAGGTGCAATAGAATTTGTTTTTTTTTAATTTCATATTTAAAAAACAACCTTTCCCGGGATAGAATATGTACGCAATGGTGATAAGTTTGCCACTTATCACATTGTAGGACTTAGTACTTTCGACTAGTCGTGAGTGCCCTAGTTGTAACCCCACCAACCACTTCGGGGATATGGGCGTGAAGATACTTAATTCTACATGATTATTATATTGATGGAAATAGTAAAATATTGCAAACCACGATGTCTGTGTAAAAGATATTTGTTTATTTACATTATATTATTGCAGCATCTTTCTTCTTCTTATTTTATAAATATGGCAATCAATCGTTTTTCACGGCTACTTTGCCAATGTCAAGTTAGTTAATTCTTATACAATATACAGTCATTAGTCACTATGTACGAAGTCATGTCAGGTCAGGGTCTTGAGTAAAACGGTAGTTTCGTTACTCAAGCTCATCTATTGAGATTTGACGGCAGCGAGGAAATAGACGAAGAACGAACGAAGAAGAAATAGGAAATAGAGGAAATACACTAATTTCTTCATGATTATTTCATTTGTGCACTTTAATTGAACAAAAATAATCTAATTCCCACTTAAATTAACCAATTTCACTCAATATAAACACAAAATTCAAAAATAATGAAAAAATACGACCATTTTCAATCACGATGGCGTCGAAACTCCATTCCGCAAATTAAAAATACGTTAAGTTTTAGTGTGCCCATCTATACCCTCATTCATCTATACTTGTACACTTATATAAATGGGAAAGTGAGTTAATTTGTTTTGGAACGATGTCACAGTGTAATTGAGGTAGCAAGGCAAACTGGCCCAAGTAGCATTTTATTAAATAAGGAGTTACCATAGTAATATATAGACATACTATCAAAATCGTCAAAAATTTGTTTTCTACCAAAGAAAAAAACATTGATTTTTTGACC
>NJDC01000262.1:455963-487270 GCA_002245475.1 Calephelis virginiensis | reverse complement strand
TTTAAGCAATTTTATATTTCAGAATCCACTAAGTAAAAACTGTTATGTAGAGATCATAAAATGTTTATTTTCTTTTCACATATATAACAGAATTGCTATTATGCGGTGAAACATACCGAGAAGAGCAATTCTTTAATCTGTATTAATGTATCATTTATCTGCGGCCAATGTTAATAATCTAACTACAGACAGAGATAGGCCAACTAGAGTTTAATTGCTAAGATATTTTTGTTTATACTTGAAAAATAACAACGGTTATCTCGCAATTGATTTACATAAGCACTGTTTCTTAGCTATGTTACTAATATTTGCTGCTGGTCGATATTAAAACAATGTAAATAGCAAAAACAACTATTACGTAACATTACTTAGAGTTAAGTTTTAGCTCTGATGATTATGTTATAAGCGAAACCGGTAGACTATTTATAAAATAATAAGTGATATATATGTAAAAAAGTGTTTCTTCATTTAAAAATATTATGTTTACAATTTATGGCGGAAATTGCAAATTAAATAATTTTATTTGGCTTTAAGTATAGATTTCCGCAAAGTAACGCCTTCTTCTATCAATTTTCAAAATAAATTTTGGTTATTAAAATTGAAAAGGGAAAACCTAACCAATTATGATATCTAAAAAGTGCACAAGTTCAGTGTTCAAACGTTTTAAATGTATATTTTGTAACACAAAATACGAATAGATTGGTCAAAAAAAAATTGGTTGAATTAAATTGGTGACCTGTTCAGGCGTGATGAGATGCACACGGGAAATGGGGATCCATTTTATATATTTAGATATAATAATAATAAATAACTAGGCTACTTTAAAACATAGGTGGTGGAGCCACCAAGTTAATTCGGATTTCGTTCACTCAAAGCACTCACCTCCTGCTTCACCCTCTTACAGTCGTTGCGTCTTAGAGAAGTGAATTGGCTGGAGCCTCTACACCGCGTAATTACGGAGAGGGAAGTTTGTTGACACAACCTACCTTAAGTGCCAACTTACAACTAAATTCCCAAGTCATTTATTACTTAGAAATACTTACACTTCTCACTACGTAATATAAAACAAAGTAGCTTCCTCTGTCTCTATGTGACCATGTCCCTATATATGCCTAAATCTTTAAAACTACGCAACGGATTTTGATACGATTTTTTTTAATAGATAATGTTCGAATATGAAGGCTTATTTGTATATTTTATAACCGTGCGAAGCCGGGGATGCCTGCTAGCACATACATGTATTTGTCTCACTCTATTCTTTTTTATTTGGTAAGTTATAGTTAATGAGTTTTTTTTTACTTGTAACATATATTACCTACTTAACGAAATATATATAAAACTTGGTCATAAATGAATACCAGATAAATTTGCTTATACCAAAGCTATATGATTTTATGGATCTAATAGTCCAAAATATTTAACAATTAATTAAATTAACAATTAATTAAATAAGCTCAACGATTCTTGCGAAAAAATTGAAATATGTATTTACAGATGATCATATTATATATGTCTAAATAAAATGTTTGAGAAGATCAAGTCACTAGTACCATTACGCGAAGAAGTTAATTGTTATATAATAATTAATAATGTTTTTAATTATCAGTACGTAGAATAAAACAAAGTCTCTTTCTTTGTCCCTTTGTATATTTAAATCAATAAACTACGCAACGGATTTTGATGCGGCTTTTTTAGCTGTTGTCTACCCATCTAGAAAATCTGTAAGTATTATCGACCCATTTAACATTTTTTCTCATTTGGAATTATTTATAACACAAATTGTAAGAAAACTTCTGTTACTTCTAAACTAAAAACATGAGTTAAAAAATAGTGAAAATTGTGTAACACAAACTAAAATTAAAAAGAATGTTAAAAATGAATTTATTGAATCAAAAAAGGCTATATTATAGCTATACCCCAATTTACATTTTGACATTTACCCCTTTCCCGAGGGAACCCCTTTAGTGAGCGATGACATAAACTCCTTCCTTAGAACATAAAATATCTACCAGTAAAATTTCGTTACGATCTGTCCAATATATTGGGTGTGAATTGGAGTCATAAGTATCTTCACGCCCATATCCCCGAAGAGATAGGTAGAGGTACAACCAGGGCATCCACGTCTAGCCCAAGATACTAAGTCCCACAATGTGATAGGTGGCAAGCCTATCGCCAACTGGGCACATATCCTATCCCGAGCAACATTTTTTTTATTAGAAAATTGTTTTTTTTTTGCTGTCCGACCCGAGATTCGAACCCGGGACCTCATGCAGTCAAGTCCAACAACTGAACCGCTGGACCAGAGAGGCTACACTCACTACCACCACCACCACAGTAATAATACAGATAGACAAATACAAATACGCAAACACAGAGGCAAACATTTGGAAATTGCAAAAAACGGTCTGCTGCCCTATTTTATTTGTCTGCACCTATTTTATTTACAGAATTCACTCTTTCACAGTTTTATTATGAGTATAGTTAGATATATATACATTTATATAAAAAAATAATCAAAATTTTAAATTATCTGAGGAAAAGATCTATAGAATAACATTAACCGCCTCGCCGATTCATAACAGTTTTATAAGTTACAATCAAGACCAGTTTCAATATATTAACGTTTTAGCTTACCTACGTGCAATAAAATTTCTTAACGAAAGGAATATTACTATTTTAGCTTAGTATTTTGGGCTGTATTTGAGATGGAATCAAAATTATTGACATGGGAATACTTGAAATTTTCCGTAGTACTCTTATCTATCTGTATATACTAGTGATCGTCCATTGGTTTTTGCAATTTTCGTAAAAATGGGTCCAAAGTTTTTGCTGCACGTATTAATATTATGATAAAAATTACTCTCCGTTTCGCGAGGTCATCGCATGACGCTTGAACGGATGGAAAAATTTTGCAAAATCATTTTTGTTGTATTGGTTATTTTTACTTAAAGGATAATATAAAGAGAAAAACTGTCAAAATTGGAGAGAATGTGTCCAAAATCACAATTCAATTTTGTTCATAGAAACTGTTAGTAGCTGTTAATGTCGAGCAATACGCAGATCGCCGGATCGGATAATTTATAATATGTTTTTATTGTAGCAATATGGTCGAAATATGTTGAGTTTATGTCGAAGTGTGGCTTTTTTTTATTTTTTGTATTTTTAAAATGGCTTGTCATTAAATTAAACTCAAAACCTACAAGTATACCATATACATCTCCATACCAAGTAACATATACCAAGTACACCATATACCTACCTCTGAAATAAAATAATAATAATAATCAATTTGATTAACAATAACGTAATACATAAAAAAGTTAACAACTAATCGAAAACCCTTTCTTTTAGAATCACCGCTGTGGTCTAGCGGATTTCGCGTTGGACTTGACTTAGTAAAGTCCCGGGTTTTTTTTTGGGTTTGATGCCCGGGTCAGGCAACAAAAAAATAGAAAGTGTATATTTTTATTTTTTTTTATAAAAATAACATTGCCCGGGATTGGATATGTGCCTCTGCCTAACTCTTCTGGGATACGGGCGTAAAGATACTTTTTAAAAGTCACTTAGAAATAAAGTAAACAAGCGCCATACAAATATTAATAACATATCCTTCCTTCCACATTCAGTAACCATGATTTAACATTTCGAAATAGTTACAAAATAAACACTACGTACATATTTTGCTCCCTTTGCACAGTTCTTGCTTAGTGTTGGAAAGTGATACGCAGCGATTATGTTTCAGCAATTCGGCGTCGGCTTTAGCGATTTAGTTTTGCCAACTTAGAAGGGTTTGTTTATTTTACCTGTGCAAATTATCTGAATCTGTTCAAACAATCCGTATTGGACCTCCATGTTTTTAGACCTTTGCAAATTTAACTCTGTATCATTTGATAAAATTTAAATTTTAATCGACTTGGAAAAAGGAGGAAGTTGTAGAGGGATTGCAGGGATCGACTCCAATATTTTTCATGTATGTTAATCAATTTCTCCTTTTCTGAACAGATTTTAAAGATTTTTTCTGTACCTGAAAGAGCTTACGTTCTAGGTCATTTCATTCCTCATAAGTTTGGACAGATGATGTGATCGCAGAGAAAAAGAGGAAAATAATTAATGGCGCTTCAATTTTATTTTCTGGATTGGGCGTGAGCATCTGCAATTTTTAAACGTTTGAAATTTGCGTCATGCTGTATTGACCTGAAATTATTCGAACTAAGTAATGAGTCCTAATATTTAGTCATTCAGGTTCTTAAGTAAAGAGGCAGCATTTACCTGAACTCATCGAACCAGATTGGGTGTTTTTTCATGATATCGGATGACAAACAAGCAGATTTCCTGACTAAAAGAAATTCACGTTGTCACGTTGCCTGGGTATCTAGCAAAAGTAAGTTTACCCGCTGCCTTACCTTCCGAACCTAAACACATCAACGGCAAGCGCTGACGTTATGACGGCAGGAATAAGTAAGGCGGTGGTACAAATCAGGACGATTCGCTGCGAAACTCTATCACCTAGTCTGATGTCACGGTGTTAGTAACACCGTGACAGCCTATGCTCGCCTTGCAGGAAATGCAGCCAATGCAGGTGGTCTATTCTACAAAGGAGCGCGGACCAACACAAGGAAACAGTACATTGATACGATACACTTATTTCTACACGAACACTACACTTGGGCACTTTAAGGCCCGATTCCTATATCCAAGAAACAAGTCGTTTTATTTACGAATGGTCGTTTTTGTACGAATAGTATAAAGTCTAATTTCGTTCGTTCGTTTTCGATTGGTAACTCAAAACATTAGGTATAACTATGAGCAACTCTTTGTTACTTTTAGGCAAACTACAAATGGTTAAACTGACGGATTGCGGTTCATTGATTATCGGAACCGGAAATAAATAAACAAAATTATACGAAACGTAGCCAATATTGACTATTTTTTCTCATTATGCACGAAATGTTAAATAGTTATGAAAAAACTACGTCCATCTTTTCATCCGATCCCGCCAACATAACACTCCACTAATGAAAACAAGTACCTACTGTCAGTACTCCACTTGATTTCGATAGAGCACAATTTTTGTTATTTAAGAAAACTGAAACGAAAACTAGCTCAGGTTTTTTATGATATACGATAGTGAACAAGTAAGCGGCCCGCCTATACGTAGATAAGTGACAAGCGTCGCCTAAAATACCATGGATGTTATTGGTGTTTTGGCATTTTAGCTGGGATCTTAAGCCACTTTGCAAAGTTTATAGGCTACTTACTTTAAAAATTTTTTTTAAGTGATGTTAAAAACAATTTTGTTCACAATAAAATAATCTTAATCAACGACACATTTATTTGGATAACGATTAATATTATCACGTTGATACAACTTTTAACAAATAATGCATTATTTTCGACCAAATTCGATTACCATAAAAACGGTTCTAGTGAGTTAATCTTAAAAGATAGACATATACTGTTGCAGATATTTTTTTAGATAACTTCAAGAGAAATAATTCCTTAGTACATATATTTTAGGTATGTTAAACCGTTTTCGCAGCGCATGCAATGGAAGCCCTCAAACATAAATAGTTTTCCCCGTTTTTTTTACATTTTCCGTTATTTCTTCGCTCTTAATAGTTGCAGCGTGATGTTATATAGCCTAAAGCCTTCCTCGATAAATGGTCTATTCAACACAAAAAAAAATTAATTCGAACCCTACTGGTTCCTGAGATTATCGCGTTCAAACAAACAAACTTTTCAGCTTTATATATTAGTATAGAAGTATAGATCTACTATTTTCCCTTCTCGCCTCTGCGGTATAGTGGGCCTTTATGAGGTTATAGGTTGTTCAAAACCAACGGAGTTTTTTTTAATCCCTCTACATAAAATTCAATCCCCATTTCTCGTGTCATCACGCCTGAACGGATGGACCAAGGCTCATATGAAAAAAAAAACAATATTAGTTATGACAGGACAATGTCTGCCGGCTTGGCTAGTTTTCTAATAAAAACAACGTTCTTTGGGATTAGATAAGTATCTGGTTGACTATAGGGTTGCACCTCTGGATATGGCGTTTGGTATTGGGCGTAAAGATACTTTCTCACTTTTTTCCTGTATTTTTGAAGGTAAAAAATAAATTACTTCCGTCATTGTCTTTTATTTTTTATATAGATTACGTTAAGGTTTTTTTATTGGGTATTCAATGTAATTTTTTTTTTCAATTACTTAGACCAAAACAAAGGTCTACAAAATTGAGCTTTAAATATTTTCTTATGGATCATTTAAACAGACCACGCTAAGGTATTTTCTTATTGAGTATTTAATATATTTTTTAATTACTTAGCTGTCTATTGGTCTGTAAAATTGAGCCTTAAATATTTACTCTATGGGTCAATAAAAATATACATATGCATGCATGGCAATACAGACTAACACAAACGTATTGTGCAAATCACAAACGGAATACATTTGCAAAACATATTCATTTTCCCTACAGTGAAGGATAAGTAAGAAATAAAGTAAAACAATAAAGAGAATAAAAAATGTGTAAGATTAGATTTGCCTTCGTACACATCTATTGACGCATTACGGAATTTTAATAAATAAACAAATGTGTTCAAAATTGATTGAGATGTTTTGATACCTATTCATTACATACTTTTCCGTTTATATATTATCCTACTAATATTATAAATGTGAAAGTTTGTAAGGATGTGTGTATGTTTGTTACTCTTTCACGCTTGAACACTGATAGATTGTGACCAATAACTTATAAGCTATTTTTAATCCCGATCGCATAACGGGTTCGTGCAAAAACGCGGGCGAAGTCGCAGGTAACAGTTAGTAAGGAATAAAGACTGCTATTGATTGCGGCAAGCAATTGCGTTGTACAATCTGGATGGTGAATATATGACATATGTAGCTCAAGTAACTCGAACAGGTCTACGCGCGGAAAACCTTTTTTGTAGTCAGGGTCTTGCTTTCTAAAAGGTTATCAAGTGCAAAAATGATAACTCAATTACGACTAACAGTTGTACAGGCAGGGCAGTTGTAGAGCGTTATGAGCGTTATAAAATCAAATAAAAAAATACAGTATATTAACTATTTAAAAAAAAGTATCTTCACTCCCATATCTGAAGAGGTAGGCAGAGGCACAACCAGCGCACCCACGACTAGCCGAAGATACTAAGTCCCACAATGTGATAGGTGACAAGCCTATCGCCAACCGGGCACATATCCTATCCCAAGCAACATTTTTTATATTAGAAAATAGGAAAAAACCCAATTTCCTTTTTGTTGCCTGACCTGGGGATTCGAACCCAGGTCCTCATGTAGTCAAGTCAACAAATGAACCGCTAGACCACAGAGGCGATTATATTTACTATTTTAAATCTTTCATAGCACTAATACAGGTTCTAGACTGTTCTAAACATTGATTTGCTTCCATCTTGACCGCATATTTAATCTAAATTTAATAAAAATCAAAAAATAGAAACGAAGTTCCCTCCAAGTTAACCTTTGTTAGGAGACATGTTTGCAGCCGTCTAGAGTGGCTTTAATAAATACTAGCAGTTTCACGCAACTTCACCTGCGTAACTTGGCTTTTATTGCACCAATTTTGATGAAACAAAGCATATGTCACTTAGGGATAATGTAGCATTCTAAGAGTGAAAGAATTTTTGGAATCGGTCCAGTAGTTTCGGACCTAGCCTATTAACTATATAGCCTAGCCTATATAGTTTAAACAAACAAAAAATTATACATTTCCTCTTTATAATATTAGTATAGATATGTGAAACCAATCTAATACAAGCTTTATATAACACAGAATCTCAACATATTTATTACAAAAGCTTAAGATTTTTAAACTTGGAATAAAGAATAAAGAAACGAAAGAAGCGAATCATTAATGGCGTGAATTTTTAAATTTGTAGATAGGTAACATTGATAGCCGCCAGAGCCGGCAGCATGTAGATCTTAGTGAATGCAGTTACGTATTCTGTCGTCGGGAGCGGATCGTTATCTGTTTCCACTAAAAGAAACTGGCTTTTCCACGAAAGAACCGCTTCCCCCTCCCTCCCCTCGCCCACGATGTTTCCTTTTTGCTTTATTTAATTTTCTTTACCCACGTGTACCTGCTAGTTAGTTGCCAGTTGCCTTACATTTCTAGCTTTTATCATTCCATCCTTTAATAATAAGTGTGTATATTTGAACTTAAAATAAGTCCATTTGTAATATTAAAATGTGTTTAATCACAAATCCTACATTTTGACAAAATTAGATAGATTGGACATACGTTTTCAGATCATTAGCCAATCACGGATAAAAATTGGATCTGAGTAGACTGATACTGTTCAAGTGCACTTGCAAAAGTGAAAGTAATAAGTGTTGCAGGTTTTTTGAATTGAAAACGATTCTATTAACAATTAAATGTTATAATTTTTTTTTTATTTTTATTAAATTACATTTTTTAAAATTTCTTTATCTTATTATTCTTTATCTTGAAAAAATTTGGCTGGTTCTTTAGACATTAGTTATAGTGTATACTAGTAGTTTGATCCAAATTGAAGGGTATGAAAGCTTACATTTTAATTAATAAGAAATAATATCCGAGTGAAACTAGCTGCCTGTCCCGCATATATATATATATATCTCGCTGCCTATTCCGGCTTCGCTCGGATGTTAATTTTTTTGATTATAAATTAAGATATAAGCTATCCTATCTTTCAAGTTGGATCAAACTGCACACGGTGTGCAAATTTGATTCAAATCGGTTAAGTAGTTTAGGAGTCCATCGCGGACAAACAACGTGACACGTAATTTATATATATTAAGTTGACAACGAGTCTATTAAAATGTGATATAATAGTTAGATATTAATTTATTACTTACTTAACTCATATGACTCGGAGTACTCATATGACTCGGAAATAGCGGAGGCATCTGACGGCATTATGATGGAAGAAGTTGAATGGGCGATAAGAAGCATGAAATATGGTAAGGCTGCGGGAGTAGATATGGTTACAGCTGAGATGATCAAACTTGGTGGTCCTGCCGTCCGGGACTCTTTCTGAGTTCTTTGTAACAAATGTTGGAAGACCGGCAGAGTACCCGAAGACTGGCGAAGTGCGATCATCGTGCCCTTGTATAAAGGCAAGGGTTCACGCATGGACTGTACAAGTTACAGGGCCATTAGTTTGATCAGTTTAGCATCAAAAGTGTATGGAAAAATAGTTAAAAGGAGGATGCAAGGTATGTCCGATGTTACATTGTGGGAGGCTCAAGGCGGTTTCAGGTCTGGAAGAGGATGCACGGATCAAGTGTTTTCGCTCTGCAACATTGTAGAGAAGCATCTGGCTGTTGGTCAGAAGGTTTTCTGCGGTTTTGTGGATCTCGAAAAAGCGTTTGATAGGGTTGTATGTAAGAACTTTGGGACATTTTGCCAGATTATGGGATAGTCGGGTCCCTGCTGCGTGCGGTGCAGTCAATGTATTTAGACCGTAAAGTATGCGTGCGGGTGGATGGCAACATATCGCCTTGGTTTGATGTTAATATTGGCGTCAAGCAAGGTTGTGTGTTGTCAGCGCGCTTGTTTATCTTATATTTGGACAAATGTCTTCAAAGGTTAAGATTATTGAATGTGGGAATGCGTATGGGTGACCAAGTGGTGAACTGCCTGCTTTATGCAGATGATGCTGTACTTTTGGGCTCTACACTATCTGAGCTGCAAGCACTGGTCACAGTTATGAAAGGAGATTGTAAAGAAAGGGGCTTACATTTGAATGCGATGAAAACCAAAATAATGGTGTTTGAAAGAGACGTAGTCAGAACGGATGTAAGAGTTTTGGTTGATGATGTAGTGCTGGAACAAGTGAATGAAATTGTATATCTTGGTTGTGCTTTTAGCAGGGATGAAATTTACACCGTGGATGTAGAGAGGAGAGTGAGTGCAGGGAATAGTGTGAATGGAGCGTTGGGTAAGCTATTCCAAAGCGAGGTTTTGAGTCAAAAATCTAGACTCGCTTTGCATAATTCTGTGCTTATTCCAACGTTATTGTATGGAAGCGAGAGTTGGGTATGTCAGAAAGAGCATGAAAGTAGGATAAATGCGGTCGAAATGAGAGCACTACGGAAAATCTGTGGTGTAACGCTCGCTGACCGCATTCGTAACAGTGAGATCCGAGAAAGAGTGGGATTGAAAGAAAGTGTTGGTGATTGATGCGAGCTCACTTCCTTGAGGCTCTCCAGCTTTAATTTCCTTAAGTTCCGAGTAGACTTCTCCATGCCTTACTCTAAATGTTCTTTCTTCAATATACGACTGCAAAATGTTTGCGAATTGTATAGGAAGCATACGTCTTAGCTTGTAAATTAAGCCTTCATGCCAAACTTTATCAAATGCTTGCGCGACGTCCAGGAATACTGTCGAACTAACTTTTTTTCTTCTAACGACTTTTCAATAATATTTGTGATTTTGTGTACTTGATCGATGGTAGAATGTTGCTCCCTGAATCCAAATGAATGATCTGGGATCAACTGTTTTTCTTCTAAAATGGGTTTCAGCCTTTTGAGAAGAATCTTTTCAAATAGCGTAGAAATCACTGATAGCAGTGAGATGTGTCTATAACATCTGGAGGAGGTTTGCAGGCTTAGAAATCATAATGACTTCTGATACTTTCCACAATCTAGGTACATATTTAATCTGAATGCTGCGTTAATAAGATTTGTAAGCTTAACTATTCCTTTTTTAGGTAGGTTTTTTAGTACTAAACCTGTTATTAAATCATAGCCTGGTGGATTTTTGAACTGATTTTGAAACTACAGTTAAATGGTCGATTTAAAATAGTTAGTTGAATTAATCCACTTTATCTTCAAGCTTTTTCAAAAACCTCTTCTTCTTCTTCAATCGCCTCTGTGGTGTAGCGGTCCAGCGTCGGATTTGACTCCTTGAGGTCCCGGGTTCAATCCCCGGGTCAGGCAACAAAAAAATAATAAGAAAATGTATATTTTCAGTTTTATATTAAAATTAAAGCTGCCCGGGATTGGATAGGTGTCCAATTGGCGATAGGCTAGCCATCTATCAAATTGTGGGATTTAGTGTCTTCAGCTAGTCGTGGGTGCCTTGGTTGTGCCTCTGCCTACGTCTTACGGGATATCGGTAAAATACTTACTCCAAATAATAATAAATTTAATAGTAGCATTTACTACGTGGTCGAGTTTCGCAGGAATTATTGATTAATTATTATTCCTGCGGCCATAACGTCAACACTTGCCATTGACGTATTTTAGTTCGGAGGGAAAGGCAGCCGGTAAACTCACTTTTGCTTGAGGCCCAACATCCCGGTCTCAGGTTGGCAACGCATCATTACCAACTTTGTTGTCTCAAGGCGGCGTCAATTTCTTACCATCAGGAAATTCGTCTGTTTGTTTGCCTTTCAATATCATAAAAAAAACTGAAAAGTTGCAAAAATATGTTAAATATTCAAATATATCGCGATATCGACTCGTTAGTAGGCTCGTCACCCGCCGGTATCTGTATTCACACACTGTTTGAGGAGACGCCATGAATTCTTACGGAGTGTTGCTTGTATTATTTATGTTTTCGGTAATGTAATGTATTCAAATATGTATCAAACCTCACGCACCATATTGTCCTTGTTATTTTGAACACGTTTGTCAACTTTTTCGGAGAGATCCAATGTAATGATTTTACGACAGATTAAAGATCGATTCGCGTTTTGTTACTTTTTATTAGCAACTTTAGGTTTAGTAACTTCACGGCCGGATCACTGTGCAGGTAGGCACCACTCGCAATTAGCTGAAAATACTTAGTATAGAACTAAGTATTTTCAGCTAATCATGAAACCAATCGCCAACCGGTTACTTTAAAAATCGCGGGTGACGTTAATTATATTAGAAAATTGAAAAACATATTCCTAGTTGACTTTATGCCGTAAATGCTAACACTATATCACAAAAGCGATTTATGAAATCGAAACAATTTTATTACATACAAGATCCCACACGCGGCTTCGCCCGCGCGACTCAAAATACAAAATCTTCATAAATGCATATGCTGATGTAAAACTTTGAAGTTTCATTAAAATAAGTTCAGCATTTTTTAAGTGAAAGTTTAATAAATATCCATCCAGTCATCCATCCTCTCAAACTTTTACATTTATAATATTAGCATATTATATACCTACAGATATACAAAATCTTTGGCCGAGTATATACAGACGAGTTTATAATTGCCTCCTTTTTGGAGTCTTTTAAATATAAATTATTTCGAAAACTTATATATGTGGCTACTTATATAAGTTTACATTAACATATGTGTGGCTACACGAGAATGTGCTATTCTGAAGTAATAAGGATATTTTTAGGGTTCCTCTAAAGGAAATAACGGACCCTTATAATATTACTTTGTGGTCCGTCTGTCTGTCTGTCAAGGACAAAGGAAGGTTATTTCTCAGGAACGCGTTTAAATATCTAGATGAAATTCATATCAAATACCCAAGTCTACTGTTATACCTATGAAACAACCAAATTTCTAAGCCAACGTAGTCAAAAGATACATTGTTTTTCAAACTTTTGATATTCGCAAGTGAATTAAAACCTTCCCGTTAACTCAGAATAAAATATTCCTGGACAAGTCACACAAATTAAATCTAACCCCAAAGTAAGCACAATATATGCTTGTGTTATGGGTGTTAATCAACAATATTAATACATAGAAATACTTAAATAGATAATAATAATACCAGAATAAATTTAATAAGCACCCAAACCCGTAAATGCAGACATCTAAATGTTCATCACTCAAATGCCTGCCCTTGTCGGGAATCGAACCCGAGCCTTGGAGTTGATCGGTTTAGTTAGGCGTGTGCGCTAGCCAGTCGACCGACGAGGCGGTCAAATTTGGTAGAAAGCAACGTAATAAAAGACAATTGTGAAAATGAATTATTGCAAAAACTATGTATCTAAAGTTACATAACGTAATAAAATGTTGACATTCCACGATCAGATCATTCGGATATTATTCGAACGTGGTTTCAAGAGTATAATAAGAGGCGTGTTTGTATGAAAAGGGTAATGAATATGAAGGAAGCCTGACAGGTTTGTCAGGATCTTGAGGTCTGGCACTCGATACTCTCTGCCTTCCTCGTAAGGGACTTGGCGTAAAGGTATGTAGTTATGTATGTAACAAAATGTCATAATAGGTGAACGTTTACTTATAGTATATCTACAGGTTTGTACGAAACCCTTGAGTGGAAATCCGACTCGCACTTGGCCGTTTTTTTTATTTTAAGAACCAAAACAATCCAGTTTTGTCCAGACTCATTTTTAATTAAGAATTTAAAAATAGATCTCCTAAAATATGAGAGTAATAATGCGCTGGCGCACGTACAGTGAGAAAAATGAGTTTTCCTTGAGACAGTGCTGTCCATGCTCACGGCTCTGGAACGGATATTGATTACTCGTCTGGGAGGAATACAAATGTATCAGGAAACTGTTCGAGCGCTCTCCTAAGCCCTATCCTTTGTGTTGACATCCACCATTAAGCTGCATAGCTTCATCTTTAATAATAGGGTATCGTGTGTGCATAGCAATATATCAACATTATTTCACAATATACAGCAGTAAATAAAAATTCATTGTAAGTAATTTGAAACCTACTGATCTGGTTATGTTCAGTAAGGAAAAAGTGTCACGCTCGTAACCCCGAAGATATTGGCGGAGGAACAATAACCCCACCCACGAGTAGCCGAAGGTTGTGTCTCACAAACCTATTAATTTATGTTTATTTTGTGATATAAATCAAAACTTACACAATTTTTAAAGAAGGAAAAAAATCACCTTAGATATGATTAAAGTCCGGTGAAGTTCTATACTATAGGCACCATAGATGTTGTAGGTGCTGTTATGTGGACGGGGTATGAGGCCAATCCCGTATCCCGTATACCCTCTGGACCGGAACATGAAATTGTCATTTTAGCGGCAGAAATAGGTAAGGCGGTGGGTCCCGGACTCTCTCGGGACTCGGACAAGTTGCTGCACAGCGCTCTACCACCAGTGGTCTTGTTAGTGATTACTGGTGATGAATGCCTTTTGCGAGCTGCCAGACAGGACGGCAGATTATTTATTTTACACATAGGACTCGTACCAACACGGAGAAAAAATTGTACATACCCTTTCGTCTCTAAAAGGTCGTGACGTATTGAAAGGTCGGGATACACTTATTGTAAAATTCACAACATAATATTATGGCCTTCTAACATATAGCTTTGATCCAGTAAATCTCTTCGTCTTAGGGTTGTTTGAGAAATAAAAGGATATACAGTGTGTATACCTAATCTTTGATATCTCTTTCTTTGAACTAGACACTAGTTTGTTAGACTAGCTTAAGTTGACTTTAAAAAATAACTTGTTTCGTTTTATTTTGCTTAATTCGAAAGGTTTAAAATAATCATCACCATTAATCATTTTATTATCATAAATAATCATAAATCGTACATTGAACGAAATGAAAACTATATAATGGATTTTTATATAATTAAAAATGTTTAATGATCTTCGACATAACTTGTGTATAGTGTTGAAAAGAACCATCAGCTTTCAAATTACAAAATGGGCATCAAAATCGGTCAACACGCTCAAAAGTTATAATGCTACAGACAGACACAAACATGTCTAACTTATGACACCCCTCTTTTTATGGAGGGCTAAAACTGTCGTACTTTATATATTGTATATGTTTGTATACTACCGAAAATAAAATAAAAACTGTACTTTAAACAAAAAAAATACGGTATATTCATTATGTAGGCATTAACGATCGACATGCCACAAAAAAATATTTGTAAAAAATTTCAAATATCATTGGGTGCTGAAGTCGCGTTTGAAATTTGTTTTACCAGTCACAAATTTGGCATTTTACGACACTGGTTATCTTTATTACTACAGGTTATTACTTATTTGTAAAAATAAAGACAACATTTTTTTTTTGTAGCCAGTGTTTTATTACTAAGATTCCAATATCAGGAACTTATTTTTTTTGTATTTTCTTTCCCTTTTCACATTAAAACATCTTTTATAATTTTTCTACAATTTGAATTTTTTGTTAAGGTTAAATACGATAAAAATAAGATTCTTCATCGTGATCTTGTGTAATTAAATCTTAAGTAGCTAATTAACAATTCCTAACAAGATATCACTTAAATAATTCCAATAAAGAAGCTCGATGAAAAGATCATCTTACCTTGGATACAAGACAACTTGCCACCTTACAAAGGTACTCTCAAGACAGGAGTACCTCTCGAGACAAGCCTCTTCCGTTGAATTTGCGAACAAACACATCCCTAGCAAAATATGCGAAGGAACATCTTGAAATTAACTTTAATGGGGAAACATACCCTGAAAGGCTTTTTCTGTAATACCTATGCGATACTACAGACAATTACAATACGACGTCTCTATTACTTTGCATGTAAAGCTTATTTAATGGCGGCAGTTGTAAACATATAAGATTATTTGTGGACTTTTGTAAATAACAGTGTATTAAGGAGTTTGGAGGCAGAATTCGTAAATATACCGTATTGTTTACTGAAACAATTTACCGTACATTATCCCATAATTATCTTACAATACCTAGGGGCAATATTTGTTGTATTTACTGAACTTGCTCAATTATTTCTGACTATTGTTTTATCAATCGAATTCACAAATGAGGTTCTCAGTTTTACTGTATATTTTTTTATGTTAGAGACCAGCCAACGGGTCTCGTGTTGGTAAGAGACTACCGTGGTCTATAGACACTTAGATGTTATAGGTGGGATGCTAGGGCTAGCGTATTGAATATCAAGTACCTAGCGTACAACTACATCGATCAACCGCGAGTCTCGGGTTCGATTCCTGACGGGGGCAGGCATTTGTGTGATGAACATTCAGATGTTTAAATTTCCGGGTCTGGGTGTTTATTAAATTTATTCTGGTATATATTTAAGTATTTACGTTGACTAACACCCATAACACAAGTATATAATTTGCTTACTTTGGGGTTAGATACAATTTGCCTAACTTATCTAGGGATATTTATTTATTTATTAACTTTGTAACAAAACAAAAAAATATAACAAAAAAAAACATGACAAAGTCATTATGGCGATGTGTTTTTTTTTATTTAATTGCTTATTTATTCATGTATTAATCAATTCAAAAAAATATGGACCAATCTTTTGAGCAGCTTTTCACTTTCGCAAGTATTTTAACAAAAAATATGGTCTACATACATCAAACTAGTTAATAAAAAATGGAGATGTCTTTACTCATTCACTTAAAAAAAATTAGGTCACCAAAGGTAAAAGCTATCTCTCCAGTTGTTATACCGTTGTAATCACATTCATGTCATAAATGTGAAAGTTAGTATGTTTGTTTGTTTGTTACTCCTTCATGCAAAAACTGCTGAACCGATTTTCATGAAATTTGGCACACACAAAGAAGGTAGCTTGGATTAAAGAATATCTTTTATTCCGAAACAGTGTTCCTGTGGGTCCATTAACCACGCGGGCAACGCCGTTTGCAACAGCTAGTAAAACATAAATTTACAAAATTTAACTATCGAGCAAAACCTTCACAGAAAATTATGTAAAACGTCATGTAAAATAATAATCCCAACCTACTCAAAGAAAACCATTTGGGATTTGCGTAATCTTAGAAACATTAAAATATATTTTTGTAAAACTTGTAGTGATTAAATAGTAATAAAAATGTTAAAGTCGGAATCTTAATTAAATTAACAAAAAGAAATAAGCCTCAGGTTTATATATTTTATATATGGCATGTATTTTATATATACAAAAATATATATAACTACAGATTTGAGAAGTTAGTTATATACTTTCATTACGTTCTTTTTTCTTTAACTGTTATTTTTTCTTATTTTTTAAATTGAAAAAAACCTTGAGGTTCTTTCACCTGGTAGCAAATGGTGTCGTCTAAGAAACCCCTGGTTAAACCTTCGCCTATTTCTTCGGGGATATAATTCTGAAAATTCGGACTTGCTTTTATGTTGTTATCGGAACAATATTTTTAATTATTATTATGGGTGAAATGATTTGAAAATTATTTAGGTATGTAATAAGGCAGTGAACAAATACACGGCTACAGGAATATATTATGAAGCCCAGTTCCTACTTAAACAAATTGTTGGTAATAAAAAAAGTATTACCACGACATTATCATCGAAAAGGTAGAAAGAGGCACAACCAGGACAACCACGACTAGCTGAAGACGTTAAGTCCACAAGGTAATAGATGGCAAGCCTATCTCCAACCTGGCACATATCCAACATCAAGCAACTTTTTAAGTTGTTGGTAACTGTCTATATCACTTTTGCTCGTCTCTTACGATCTGCCTGGCAACGAGGCCGGTCTTCTATTTTCCTAAGCGGACCCGGACCAAAATGACGTAAAACATTAATATGGGTATACTCTTTCCAATTTTTGTAAAATTACAATTGCTTTGCAAAACTATGAGTAAAATTAGAAATTAATGTTTACAAATACAAGGTATAATATAATTGATAAAGTTGTAAATTTACAATAACGGTTCATAATTTGGTGGAAGTAAATTTACAAAACTGAATTTTAATTGTAGGTTTATCGTTGCAAAAACATCCATTATTTTTTTTTAAAACTATTGCGGATTTTTGGCAATGGTTAATTAGTAATAATAGTTAATTGAGTTCAAAAACAACAACTGTCAGATGGCTTGGTATTACGTTGCATTGTAAGAAATGTTTCCACCTTCCCTAAAAATTTGCAGTAATACAAATACCACTGAAAACGGTGCGAATAATTAGAAATATTCAGTCACAGAGTCCGCGAGTGATTGATGTAGTGGAAGCCAGTTCTCTCCACCGCCTCCTATCGCCCTGGCGAACACTTGGAGACATTAACTATATTTAAATTGCAAATTGCACCCCTGTACTGAATACCTATTTGCAGAAAGTTTGCCCTTTTTACAATCGTCGCGTCATTAGTGTACAAACTTGAGGTGGACTTGGATATTGCGAATACGTTTGCTTAGTGCCTTATAAGCGCCATTGTAAGTTTGTTAACAAAATTATATGAAGTTTCAAACTTTGTTTTATGTTGCCATATATAAAATATGACGGCTTATACAGAGTTTAAAACTTATAACATAATGTTGTTTCTAATAATACTATTCAAACATTTCATTCATATTTATATACAAAAATGAATTGCTGTTCGTTAACCTTGCCTCAATAAAACTCGCGAACGGCTGAACCGATTTGGCTAATTTTAGTTTTAAACTGTTTTTTCAAGTCCAGGGAAGGTTCAGAAGATAAGAAAAAGGGAAAAACTGAGAGGAAGATAAGAAAAACAACATTTTAATTTTTTCTATGCAAACTGAACGGGTGGAATGAAGTTTGCCAGGACAGCTGGTCTTATATAAATCCCGAGATCACTACGAGTAATTGATAACTCGCAAGCAACCACGTCATTGGGTAATAATAATAACTACTTCTGGTCAGCAAAAATATAATTTGGCCAGTTAAATGAATTTATCCCTTCACTAATTAGACCACTGGTGATAGAGTGCTGTACAGCAACTTGCTTGGGTGGGGATAGACCGCCTTACCTATTTCTGCCGCTGTAATGACTCTGACATGTTCCGGCCAGAGGGTAGGGTAGCCGATAGACTTCTCTAATGAGCACAATATGAATAGACTCTGACATTCGGGCCATAGGACAGCGGACCTATAACATCTATGGTGTCTATAGGCCTGGGTTATCTCTTGCCATCAGTAGAGCAGTGTGCTTGATTGCTGACCTCTCACTTAACGTCAAATGTGTAATGTGTATTTTGTTTACATATCATATTAAACTTTGATTAGTAATAACTATTAAATTAAATTTTAAAAAGACCTCCAACACAAGAAATTAATTTTCCTTTAAAAAGTAATAAAATCGGTTAATCTTCTCATTTTCCCGTCCTACAAGTTTTAAACGGCTCAACCGATTTTCATCAAACTTGTCTTAAAACAATTGCACATAAGTAACCTTTAAAACAAAACTTAAATCTAAATCAACTTAACTTAACTAAACTTAAATCAATGCATCCGTTCGGGAGTTATGATGCCACAGACAGACAGACAGAAAGACACGTTAAACTTATAACAACCCTCTTTTTGCGTCAGGGGTTAAAAACAAAAAATCTTATAAATGTAATAAACATCGAGACGTCAAGATCGCAACGCTCCGCTAACATTGCCTATATGTGTATTATTGCACATAGTTGTCCCATTCAATATTATTTCGTCAAAGCTATTCTATAGCAAGTATGAAATCACACACATAAGTTCGGAAAAGCCCAATATTACCTAAAAAATGTTTGTTTTAAAATTTAAATAGAAAAATTTGATATTATAGACAAACAAACAAATTTTACGGACTAACAAATACAACACAGTTATAAGATGAAGTCAGAGTCTAAGCTAATAGGTGTAAACAGTGTTATTGAGTATAAAATAGATCTGTTAACAAAACAAACATTTACTTTAATAGGAACTATATACTTACTTTAATTAGCTAAGTAGTTGGCGACAAAGCCACGTCATTTCACTTTGCTGGCTCCACGTTTTGTTGCGGAACCGACGTAACTTTCTATAACATTTTTTCATTTCACAACTATGCAATCGCTATTGAAACCTACAAGATGAAAAATATACAAAAAGACAACAAACTCTCAACAATAAGACTCATGGAAGCCGACTGTGATATGAATATAACAAACTAAAGAACTGGTCTGATTGAATCATCCGATTCTTTGTCATAAATCCGACAACGGCCGTCGTCCAACAATGCGTCCTGAAATCGTTCCATTTCTCATTTTGTTAGTCTCCCCTTTAATCTCGCATCCGTAGAAAAGTGGATCACGTTGCAAAAGGGCATTGCAGTGTAGACTACTCTTGATTAATATCGTAATAGATAGGTATTTTGAACTGCATGACGTTGCACTCTTTATGAGTTTGATGTAACTGCGATTTCGTGTTTTTATACTCGTGCTGTTGAATGATGAACGATAAAATAGGAAAAACAGTGCGTATCGATGTGGATAGGACTTTAACCTCAAGCTAAAGACCCCAAATATCCAGTTCCACAAAACACACTCACACACATAAACCACTACACTGTTTTATTAGCACCAACAATACACACACACTTCTAAAAAAATAACGTATTAGCGAACATTCGACATTCCACGAAGGTCAAGCACAAATTTTGTGGATTTTTTTTTTGACGGGACATTGCAAATTAAATTATTTTATTGAGATTTGAGTATGGACAGCTGCAAATTATTGCCTTCATATAACACTTAGTTTATATTTTGACCAGAAGAAATCCTCAATATGGAACATAATTTAAAAACCAATAGTTAAGTGAAATTAAATGAAAACGTATGAAATAGAAAACCACCTTTGCATCAACGTAAAAAACATTCGTCAAATTAATTTATTACAGGCGGAGTAATTGCGTAACAAACATACAAATATATCGTGGCGTTGAAGTAATTAAACAAATATTTTGCTATTTATATAATATTTAAAAAAATTTAATAAATAATCTTGCGATAAAGCTACGCCAGAATCTGAGGATGGATCGTGTTATGTTTAACATAATACTAGTAGTACCTTGCTGATAGTTACTATCTGTTGTATTTCTAAGTCAATGTCAAAGTCCCTAAACACCGCGTGTGAAAAAAAATGATAAAAATCTCGCTTAAAGTGCATCACAATTATTATGAAGAATGTTTCGTTTCCAAAACTTAAATTAAAAATCAAAACCAGAGGCAAAAGCTTAAAATTGAAGCTGTTAACAGACTAATCTTTAAACGTAGAGAAACAAAATGGCTTGCAAGATAATGTAAAATTTATTACAGCGATAAAACCTTCAAGGATATCGCGGTGTTAGATGAGGCAGATATTGCAACTATGATGCTAGTCTCTATTTATTTCAAGTTAATGATAAAACACTAAAACCCTTCATTCGTTTAGTTTGAAAATAAAGTCCCCAACATTTTACCACAATAACCAAGAATAAAAAAAAGTATTTGATTCGCTTCTTCATATTGCAAGTATAATTCAGCAATCTGAAGCCAATAATCTAGTAAAAAACTAATCTCTAAACGGAGAAAAAGTAACATTACTCATAAGTAGGATAACTAAATCACTTGTGTGGTCCAGCGGTTCAGGTGTTGGACTTGACTTCACGAGGTCCCAGGTTCGATTCCCGGGTCGGGTACCAAAAAAGAAAATATGGTTTTTCCAATTTCGTAATAAAAAAGCCCTGGATTGGATGGGTACCTCGTTGGTAATACGCTTGCTACCTATCACATTGTGTGACTTTGTGTCTTCGGCTAGTCGTAGGTGCCCTGGTTGTGCCTCTGCCTACCATTTCGGGGATATGGGCGTGAAGATACTTTTTTTAGGATAACTTGAAATTTATTGCAACGCTATACGTTTACGCATATCCCGATGTGTACCTATACCTTTGAGAAGTGCAAACACAGCTACTGTTACGCTACTCTCTATTCATTTAAAATCAATGATAAAATGCTTCAACCGCGTAAAGCGTAATCCTTAAAACAAATTCCCTGAAACCGCAGTACATTAACAAATAATGTTTTAATTCCGAAACTCCTATTACAAGTCAGATTCAGTACGCTCAGATTACAGCCGCTAACCAACTGATCCCCAAGAAGAAAACAGAATGTCTCGTGAGTAGGATAATGTAAAATTTATTGCAGCGCTAAAATGTTTACGGATATCGCGTAGCGTCGAGAACGGCGAGCTACTCGCCCTTGTAAACACGTTTTATTGGCTTTATAATATGTTTTACGCGTGACGTTTTACAAACGATCCCGGCAGCGTCGAATTATTTTTACGGCACGTACTTGCACACCATGCGAAAACATCGGGAAATTTGGCACACGAGGGATTTTGTAATTACACCTCTTGAACAAACAATTTTTTATTCTTTGATGTGTAACAAAAGAACAGTGTTTATTAATTTTTGAAAGCTAATTTTTGTAGCTCGGTAATATTGCGCTCACTATTGTTTTGAAATTGGAATCACATTTCGTTGAATATGATGTTAAACAACTATAATTTGCCAATAACACACACGTGATACTTGAGTATCAGTAGGTGTTAAATTGAATAAAAATAAAAAAATGGAACATCACGACCGTCTCTCCGAAGAGGTGGGCAAACTTGCCACAACCAGGTTACCGAATATAATATTACTGTATGATATTTAGCGAAGTCAAGTTTTTAGTCCATGCACAAATAGAAGGGTGGCAAGCCTATCGAAAAGGCACTTAATTCAATCCCGGGCAATGTTGTTTTTGTTTAATTTACAAAATAAACATTTTTCAGTTGCCGCACCCGAGAATCGAATGGTCTCATGGAATTGGCTATTCTAATATGAATAATGGTAACAAGAAACAACTAGACTATTTTAATTAAAAATAATAATTTCTCAATGACAGCTTTCTGCTAGGCTAATTTATGTTTGCGTTTAATAAATCTGTAGAAGCGAATTTTAATAAATTCAAAAAATAGGTGCAGGCGACTAAACGTAGCAAAACAGATTTGTAGCATTATTAGTATTAGTTTGTCTGTCAGTCTGTATTCTGACCGCGATGCCGAATCTACTAAACCGATCATAACGAAATTTTACTGTCTGATTTTATTGTTCTCTTTCTGTTTTGTAGGACTTGAATTTTGTATAACTTTTGTATTTGTATTACAGACTATTTTGAATTATTTTTCGAGGCTCAAGTTTTGTCATTTAGAACATAGACATAACAAAACCCATTATAAAGTGAGCAAGTAGCTTGAGATCCGGAATGTATAGAAACATTTTTACATCTGGTCATCTTGTATATCTTAACACTATGTGCTCCTGATAGGTAGAAAATGTCGAGTCCCAAGTGAACGAAGTTCAACAGGTCAGCTAGTAGAGAATAAACAGGAGATATAATACACTGGAGCTATAAAATTAATATATAATCGCCTCTATGGTCTAGCGGTCCAGGGGTTGGACTTGACTTCACGAGGTCCCGGATTCAACTTCCGGGTCGGGCAACAAAAAGAAAAATGTTTTTTTTTTCAATTTTCTAACAAAAAAAGAAATACTTGGACTTGCGGTTGCCACCTGTCACATTGTAGACTTAGTGTTTTTGGCTAGTCATGCCTCTTCCTACCTCTTCGGGGATATGGGCTTAAATATGTTTGTGTAATATGACTGAATGTTGAGATGACGAAAGACAGAAAAAACATATATAAATGTCCATAAAGATTCAAGTGCTTTAACATACAATGCATTTAAGCGACGCCTTTTATTTGTTGATGCAATATAAAAGCAGGAATTTCAATATATTTCTCTATAGATGTGATGTTTGTTTATCGAAAATAAGTACAAGAATGAAACCTGACTTCACCCACTAGTCGCTAGTCATTAACTAGAATGCTGCGCAGCAACTTGACCGGGATCCATCGCCTTACCTATTCCTTTCAAATTATTTATAATTATTATATAATCGCCTCTGTGGTCTAGCGGTACAGTCTTTGGACTTGACTGCATGAGGTCCCGGGTTCGAATCCCGGATCGGGCAACAAAAAGATAATTGGGTTTGATGTACCTCTGCCTAACTCTTCGGGGATATGGGCGTGAATATACTTACTTACTTACTTTTCTATTCCTGCCTCCATAATGACTCGAAGGGTAGGTTAGCCGGTAGATCTAACATAGACAGCGATCTATGGCCGAGATAACCGTTAAAAGCCACGGTTATCTCTTAAGATCAGGAGACCAGTGTACTTACTAGTTAACCTCTCACTTAAGAAAACGTAGAATATGTATAGTGTATTTTGCTGATTTAATATCATCTCCAAAGGACTCTAACGACGTAAGTTTTGACTTATAACTAATTGAATAATTTCATTACGATTTTGCGAAATTAGGCAATTTAATAGGCAAATTAATAGCAGATGCTACCGTCTCTATTAAAATTGTAAACAAGCGTGCCTGTGGACATAAGTACCGGTCAAACACTGACAAAGTAACTGAGGAAAAAAACAGCTACTCACATTGTTGTTTTTCTAAAACGTAAATCGTTTTACTGTACTTCTCAAAACAACCATTAAACATCGTGATAGTCTCAGACAAACCATTGTATTTCCATTATTAGAGTGAATATGAAAGTTTTTGAGGATGTTTACATGTTTGTTATTCAACCGGTCAATACCCTTATACGATTTAAACAGATAATCAGGAGTTTTTATTAAAAAAAATAAAAATGAATGAGCAACGAATAATTAAAATCGAACTTTATTAGGTAAACTCGTTTAATCATTTAACACTTTAAACTCCCGGTGGTAAAAGACAACCGTTATATACACAATTGATATTACTGGTGCATCATTGACATGTATCTAAGTCATGTATGCCTATTGTGCATGTCTACCGGCTACCCACCTTCCCAACCGGAACATCACGTTATCTGAAATAGGTCTAGGTAGTGGTCTTGTTGATAATAACCCGTTTAACAAACGCTCTTCCCTTAAATGCTGCCTTGAACGGAAGTAAATGTAGACCACAAGTTCTACACAAGAGATTCAGACCAACACGTTGATTATTACGTCATATTTTTTTTAATGTCAACTTTAATGGATACTCAAAAAATAGCTACAAGTTTCTAATTCTTAAATTATTAATGACTAGCTGTTGCCAGTGGCTTTGCCCGCGTAGTTAATGGTACCACAGGAACATTTTTGCGGGATAAAAACTATCCCATGTGCTAATCCAAATTTCAAATATGTATGCCAAATTTCAAGAAAATCGGTTCAGCAGCTTGTCGTGAAAGAGCAACAAACAAACATACAAACTTTCGCAATTATAATATTAGTAGGATAAGGCTGTGTAGCTAATTCCGAAAATCTGTAAGGAAAATACGTGTTCCGTAATTCGTGGAATGCGGAATAGGGAAACATTCGCACGCCTAATACCAGTCAACCACTTGACGGAGGTCCGCACCCTCTCGTGGATGTTTCCTGTCAGGATCATCACATAAGGCTAGTAAATAGTAACACCCCTCTACGGTGGCAAATTTAATTATTGTAATGGGACTATTAATTTTCCTTTGTATTTTGTGCCTTGTTAAGACCACCTCGTTGGCTGAGAGGTTAGAGTATACGCCTAACTCCACAAATTGGCTAGGATCGGGTTTGATTTCCGATGAAAGCTTATATAGATGGGCATTGTCTGTCTATATTTTTGAGCCTCTATATTTGTTAAATTTATATATATGTATGTATTTATGTATTTGTTGCAGTAGTGTGTGTATTTATTAGATTTTTATCTTTGACGAACACCCATGACACAAGCTTATGATTTGCTTATTTTGAGGTTTGATCAATTTGGGTGAATTTTTCAACGACACATATATACTTATTTGTTTCTTGTTAAATCAGAACACAAAAAGTGTGTGTGTGTCAGCTACGACGCACGATTGGAGTTTACTCCTTACGAACGATAATTATGATATATATCGAATATAAAAAATGCTACTATATGCTAGCGATGCGCGATTACGAATAATACTACGACTACGACTACGCAAATCATTCGAACAAGTCGACTGCGTTTTAAATTATTCGACTAATGTCAATGTCATGTGTAACTCGACTGTGGCGGAGCCGAATGACGACCCGCTCGGGGCGACTCGACTTTTGCTCGGGCGAGGTCGTCAGTCCTGAAGGAGAAAATAATACTGAGAGACTGAAGCGGTACGACTTACATATGTTTGTCTCTTTCTACATAACGTCTCAACTTTTCGTGTTACACTTGATTGTTGTTTTTTAATTTTATCCCAGTCGGGGAAAGGCAAAGGATCTGTGTCCATACAGCCACGTCTTTCGTATTAATTCTTTATTTCAGTCATTAGTCACTATTTACACAGTCTTGTCTGGGTCTTGAGTAAAGCGGTGATTTCGTTACACAAGCTCGTTTATGAGCTTTGGCGGCAGCGAGGAAATTCACGATACACTAATTTCTTCATGATTATTTTATTAGTGCACTTTCACTGAACAAAATCAAACTAATTCCCACCTAAATTAATATTTTAATTAACTCATATTTTACACTAAATTCAATAATTTTGAAAAAATTACGATCATCTGCATTCACTATGGCGCCAAAACTCCCGTTACACTTGATTTTACTCCTCATAACTCAAAACTTATATCTCAAATCGTTTCTTAAGGAGTAAACTCCAAAAATCTGTTCTAACACTTAATAGCTTTTTGTTATTCGGTATATCTTAAAATGTTCACCTTTTGTGTCTTGCTCCAATTTAATAGCAAATTTAATAATTATTTTTCGAGAGGTTACTAATTTTGAGGTAGTTTCAAATACATTTGGTCGTGACATGATATCTTTGAGGTATATGAAAATTTGCAAAAATGATGTCATATGTTTTTACATTTACTTATTACATCAAAGTTGGAATTAATTTTAAAAGTAACGACAATTTTGTCGATATGCTACAATAAAAATAATGTAAGAAGTAATACACTCTTTAATTAAATCTAATGTAATTTTTCTAAAATATAATATACTCGTAATACCACAGCTTATCTCATTTCTGGTTAGTTGCATCGGTGCATTAATAGTCTGATTTTTTTATTTAATCCCAGACGTAAAAATAAATAAGGTGTCAGTCTGGGTGTCGGTATCATGACGTTTGGACGGATAGACCAATTTAGATGCGGCTTCTTTTGACAGCTATCGTGATCAAAATTTTTTGTCGGAGGTCATTATTTTTTCCAATTTTAGTATTCATTTTTTACTATTACTATAATTACGTTAGTGTAAATAATTGAATTAACATATTATTATTCATTTTAGCGCTATAGACTTAAACAGTGAATGTAGAGGTACACAGGAATTACCCGTACACCCACCAGAGAGTTAGTGGGTGCACAGGAAGTGGGTCGAAAATTTAAGCATCGTTAAGAAAACTCGAAAATCGCTACTGGGATATTGATAAAATCTATTCCGTATCATTTATTTGAAAAAAGAATGAACAAAATTTTATTTGAAAAAAGAATAATTGAAATGATTGGCCGAACAATCGCGTAATAAATATACAAAAAAAGACATACAGAAAAATTGATAACCTCATCCTTTTTAGAGTCTGTTAAAAAAAGAAACTTTGAGCATAAAAGTGCCTGACACTGATGTTACGTCGTTTATTAAAGGTGGGAGCTGTTTATATAAATGCAAATCAGTTCGTCGACTTGTCAATTCGGCTCAATGCAGATCCTACCGATCGAATATGGATTTAGATTCTTCCCCATTTTCTACGCTTAGGGACGTACCCTCGAACTCCACAGCCGCGGTCGGACAGCCGAAAAATTATGTTTTGAGAGTTTAACTTATTATTGTTGATATAAGATGCTACGAAAATATGATTCGTTTTTTTTGTTAGCATTGCGTATTTTATTTATTGTTAACATTTTTAATTATTTATACGGGATACTCACGATCTCTTTTTATTTTATTTGTCGATATTTCGTTGTTATGTTATTAATTCGCGACGATTTAAGTTTAAAATCTTATTTATTGTTTTTAGATATCTTGCTATCTTGCAAAACTTGCCCGCTATAATGAATCGTTCATGTTCCGGTTTGGACTGCAGGGTAGCCAGTAGACTTGCAAAGTATACCTAACATCTCGGTGACAGGACAACGACGCACCTGTAATATATTAGGTGTCTATAGGCCTCAGTTGTCTCTTAGGAGACCCGCTTGTTGTGCTTCTTTGGTGTCGCATAAAATAAAAAACAAAAATCATTTTTTTGATAAAGCAATACCTTTTATTGATTTTTAATGTTAATTTATTTTTATTGTTCCTTAAGTACCTCGTTTGTTGTCAATTAAAAAATAACAATCACCTACTTTTCATCAGATAATAATTAATACAACGTGTTGCCAGCAGATTTCTAAGAATGTAATGATTGTTATAGTTCCACCATCACTGTAGAAGTTAAAAGCATACGTTAATGATTCAATAAAATATCTGAAAAATGATACGTCAAATTGCAAAAAGTTTAGTACAATCTACAATTTTTTGTCAGTTCACAATCTCGGACGACAGATTACAAACTTCATGGTGTCATATACATTAAGTTATAGTACAAATGCCAGTCAAAAATCAATATTCAATACAAGAAACGATTCTAGAATTAAAAGTGCTTAATATTCTTCAGACTAAACCACTTTGCAACCCTTTGAATCTCGTTACTAACGAGACGAGGCTGAGGCCACCTCTCATTATCGTGACTTGAGTATTCAAGATGCTTTTGATTACCTCAGAGTTTATGGCTTAAGGTCCTGGAGTCACGAAAATGGTCGTAATGTGGAGAGCTTTATTGAGAATGCGTATAATAATATAAGCGCAGTAAAACTACAAAAAATCCGACTCAAATTTCATGACTGCATCACGATTTCATAAATTTTAAACGAAAGGTAACTAATGATACCGAGATAGTTTGATATAAATTTTATTAACATCCTAGAAGTGGTTTGTGAGTACTTGAAAAATGCATGCATTATTAAGCACAACTCAAAAACTACTAGTAGAATTGTGTTCAAATTTATACAGGACCACCTTCAAATCATAAACTATCTTTCTAAAAATGAATTATCAAAAATAGTATCAGTTTAAGTATTTATAAGTATTACTTTCTTTGACTGATTCTGATGACCCATTTGTTTAGTTATTTGTTTACTTTGGGATTTGATGAATTTGTGATTTGTCCAGGGTTATTATTACTTTTATTTATTGGGTACGGTAAAGATTTTACTGTTTTCTGAATTGATAACTTCGCAAGGGTAGACCGCTACGTAACGCGTTATTTCTGGGCGTCCCGTAACGCATTGTTTTTTTAATTTTCGAACCATTCTGGAATTTATTTATTGTATCTTTGAACATTTAACCAAATAACGTAAAGCAACACGCAAATCAGTG
Organism: Calephelis virginiensis; assembly: GCA_002245475.1. NCBI lineage: Eukaryota > Metazoa > Arthropoda > Insecta > Lepidoptera > Riodinidae > Calephelis > Calephelis virginiensis. The sequence continues at coordinate 458,168 of NJDC01000262.1, read as the reverse complement.
CATCTAAGCTGATATTCTTACTTCAGTATATTCGTATTCAATAGTAAATGTCCCCTTCATTCCACCGGCCCTACCTTCTTTCCCGTCTGCGGCTGAATCTAATCGGAGGGATATTAAAACTTTCCGTCGACGGTCCTGAGGCCCTTTGTACTAAATGGAGACCGCGACCCTTCACTCCCCGCCTACCTTATCTGTTTGCTTTTTATTAAACATACAAGAAGTTTATTTCAGTTTTATAAGAAGTTAATTAACTTGAAGTTAAAATTCAAATTAAAATGTCAAGTTTAAAGACGAAAATATTTTTACCAGTTTATTAGCGTTTGATAGTGATTCTAAATTTAAATCCCAAGTCGGAAAATATGTTTATTTATATAATAGGAATGGTGCTATATACGTTATTTTTATTTGTATATTTGTTCTCTTGTAATTGCTTTTAGATAATACTTGTTGTTTTCAACGTAGAAATGTGACAATCTTATAACCTTAAATGAATTCTTGTATTTTGTGTCTTTGATAACGATATTAATACATATAAATACTATATAGATACTGGAATTATTTTTTTTAATGGGAATAGAATAACTAAGTAATTTAGGCAACTGATATGTAACATATAAATCATGATATCACCTTACGTATAATATGATTCCTTAGTTGTATTTCTACCAAAAATGCCCCGAACAGGAACCACCCTATTTTTTCCTTACGTTATGACATCAGTACTCATTACTGTCGCTTTTCTCTAGACCATAAATTTAGAGAGACGAATTTATGTAATATTTACCATGTATTGTTCTATGTTTAATTTAAATATCAAGATAAAGTAAATAAATTGCAATCAAATCTTTTTAATATAATATAATCAAATCATATTAACTTAGATGGATATGATTTCATGATTACTTCACTTATGCATTTTAAATGAACAAAAACAAGATAGCGCCAAAATTCCCGCCACTACTTAAAATAGATGTAATAAGAGGTAGAGGCAGAGACAATATAATTTTTCGCAATCTCTGAAAGAAATGTAGTTATTGTACATTGTAAGATCACTTACGAGACTCCTCCTACTCCTGATTTTTATATTTGGCGCATTGAAGCACTGGAGAGAATTTCTTATTCAGGCTGCAGCCCATAAATAATTAAGGACCCGTTCGACGCAACGCGCCTCCACTTACCTCAACCGACTACTAATTAGAACTATAACATCAGATATAATATATAAAGCAAATTTGGGAACGAGGAACTGTAATATGGTAATAATTTAAATTGCATGTGAAGTTGAATTGCTCAAGCATAATGATAAATATTCACCTTCTTATCAATAAAACTTATGCGCCCGTTGATCTGGTGTGTAACTTCATTTTTTGTTAGAATAAATGAAGTTACACATCAGATCAACGGGGGTGTAAGTTTTATTATTCAGGGGATTTATGTTAAATGTTTTACTTTAAAAATTGGATTTTTCCAATTTTCTAATAAAAAAAATGTTGGTCTGGATTGGAATTGTGCCCGGTTGGCGATAGGCTTGCCACCTATCACATTATGGGACTTAGTGTCTTCGGCTAGTCGTGGGTGCCTTGGTTGTACCTCTGCCTACCTCTTCGGGGATATGGGCGTGAAGATACTTTCTTATATCATCTTTATGTTTAAACCAACGACGCACGGGTAAAAAATATATACACAATCCTTTGTCTTCAATCAATTTATCTATTAAAAAATGGCATCAAGATCCGTTGCGTAGTTTTAAAGGTGTAAGCCTACAAAGGGACATTGGAACAGAGGAAGCGACTTTGTTTTATACTATGTAGTGATAATAGTAATTTGTATATAATAGCTGTGGCAACATTTGAAGTAGATACAAAACTCGTGTGTTATCGTCTCGGGTGTTTTGTATGTTTATGAGATTCAAGAGTACGTATCAATTGATAAAAAAGCTTACGCGTCTTAGAAACAGCTTATATTTGCGTAGAATCAGAAAAAAGCTGATTATTAAATTTTTGAATATATTTTTTTTAAATGGCTTAAAAAGATAAATATAATAAAATACAAAACATTGTATAGACCTAATGTCTTTTTACCTTTAATTTTCGAAGTGAAAACTTCTTTAGCGGCGTTGCTCACTTGGAATGGATGGAATAGGTAAGAACTTCTAAACTCGCGTCAGATCTTCATATCGAAAATTTGTAAGACGGCGCAGGGAGC
>NJDC01000262.1:374219-451900 GCA_002245475.1 Calephelis virginiensis | reverse complement strand
AGCTGGGATACTCTACCACCTAATAAGATGTCATGGTGTTAGTGACGGTAAGCCTATGCTCGCCTTTTACGAGCTGCCTGGCAGGAAGACAAATGGTCTATTCTGCAAAGAAGCCTTGATCGAAACTAAGTCAGTTAAGTAGTTGAAACATCGAAAGATAAAAACATTCGCATTGACAATTATGAAATCTCATGTGTGAAGTTGGAAACATATTACCAATCGCTGACGGACGCAGCTGACAGCCGCGATTTATAGAATATGTAGATAATGAAAGTACACTGAGCCCTACAAACTGTCGGACGTCAGACGTGACCTTGAACGTTCGGATATCCGAAAGATATTTGGCGTGCTGGATATTTGTCTGCCGAAAGCGTCCGCAGACGGTATGTACACATTTATCAGGCGGTCCAGTAAGTCGCGTCCGTAAGCCTAGTCCGTGGTACCACCGCCTTACCTATTCCTGCCGCCATAACGTCATGACGTGTTTCGGTTCGGAGGATAAGGTAGCCGGTAAACTTCCTTTTGCTCGAGGCCTAACATCCTGGCCTCAGGTTGGCAACGCACCATTACCACCTTTGGTGTCTCTAGGCGGCGCGAATTTCTTTCCATCAGGAAATCCGTCTGCTTGTTTGCCTTCCAATATCATAAAAAAATATTTTTAACATGAACCTTTTCCTGGCTACAAATAAAACAAGAAAAAAATAATCTATATATTAATACGTGATGCCAAAACTTTGGACCCCTTTTTAAGAAAATTGCGCCAACGCAGAAGCATAAAATTTGGCACCCTTATAGTTTATGTGTAGTAGAAGTGCAGAACGCTAATATTTTTCAATAACAATGCTTGTAAAGTACATTAAATCAATAAATAAAAAATTACTCACACAACATTTGACATACACAAACAAATATATTGATGATAACGATAAAAACCACAGATGGCACACCATACAGTTTGGAAACAAAGTAGTTGGTCTTGATAAATGAAGATGGCGTTATTATCAACAAGATATTAAAATTTGTTATCGTCGAATTTCGACCAATAGGCGACCACTAGTAAGCATAATTGGTCCATTCGTTCAGGCATGATGCGATGACCAAAGGGAATGGGGATTCATTTTTATGTATAAGGTTATTTCTTTAAGGCAAAAACGCACCTACCAAGCTCGTGACTCCCCTGATAATAAGTGATAACCGCACCCTATAGATACCATAGATGTTGCAGGTGCATCGCTGTCTTGTGGCCGGGTAGATAGGCCAATTGTGCAATTCTTCCGGCTATCCTACCCTGCGCACCGGAACATGATAGAGTCTTATGGCGACTGGAATAGGTAACGTGGATAGCTACCCTGGCAAATTGCTGCACAGCACTCAACCACCAGTGGTCTTGTTAGTGATGACCCATTTCCCTTTTGCTCGCATCTCACAAGCTGCCAGGCAGGACCGCAGTTGGTCTATTCTACACGCGGGAAATTATAATAAATTGTCATGTTTTTAAATAAAGAAACACTTGTACTGTTTTACACATAACTTATAATTTATTACTTTGTAAACAGCCGCTTATACAGCATCATCAGGGCTAACTTATGATGCTGTAGAAGCGAAACCGATAGGCTATTTACAAAGTAATAAATTATAAGTGATACGTAAAACAGTAGGTACAAGTGTTTATTTGTTTAAAAATATGAATATTTGGAAGTTTTACCAAGCTTCGACGATGGAAAATATCAAATATATAATAAATTGTATTTATTTAAATGCGGTTATAAATCAAAACTTTTTTTATAAAAATTAAAACTACATTTTACAAGAACAAACAAACTGATATTTTTACAAAATAAATACAAAATAATTGCTGGAACATGATATTTGTAGATGCAGCAAACAGAGCTCGTATTTTTACAGGAGAACTGAACCTTTCTATATAAGTTAATAAAACTAGCCTTATCTTGCGGTGTCGCTGGCTTGACACAAAAACATTGCAGTTTTCTTCACCTACTTGGTCGATTTTAGTGAAACATAGCTTTTAGCATTTTAAGTTCAAAACTTCGAACATTTTTAATATTTAAAAAAGCTCTTTTTTATCTTGTGTAAATCCGATTAGTAAACAAATATCGCTGGACGAATTACACAAATTGAATACAAAATCCAAAGAAAGCAAATTATATGCTTGTGTCATGGATGTCAGTCAATGATACTAATACATAGAAATATTTAAATAGGCACCAGAATAAATTTAATTTAATTTAATCACCTAGACCCGGAAATGCAGCCATCTAAATGGTCATCACACAAATGCCTGCCCCGTCGGGAATCGAACCCAAGCCTCGCAGGTGATCGGTATAGTTAGGCGTGTACGCTAGCTACTCGACCAATGAGGCGGTCAAATTATAAGCTTAATCTAAGGAATAACTATTGCCGTGTACTAAACAAAAAAATGGGCAATTAACAGTTTTCCGGAAAAGTTAAAAAGAATATTGTACTGACTTTGAAACAGCAATAAATTCAAGCAACATAATATTATTTAGGTGCTATAAATGCCACTAAGACAAATGTTTAAGAGTGGTGACAATTAAGAGCCGAGTTGACACCACCTTGTCGGAGGGATTTAATTAGTGTGTGGGATTTAATGGGCGACAGCAGTGGTGTAAGATTATTCACCACAGAATTAACCACAAAATTCCTACAAAACGTATTTAATACAGAGGGATTATAACTTTGTTTGAAATGAAATCTACATATCCTACGTATTATGAAACTACTATTAGGTAGTTGCGTTTCACATTGACTCGCCTGGATTGGTACCACCGCCTTACCTATTAGTGCCGCCAAAACATCAGTGCTTGCCGTTGACGTTTTCCGGTTCAGTGGGTGAGGTAGCCGGTAAACTTACTTTTGCTCGAGGCCTAACAGCCCGTTTCTTAGGTTGGCAACGCATCATTACCATCTTTGGTGTCTCTAGGCGGCGTAAATTTCTTACCACCAGGATATCCGCCTGCTTGTTCGCCTTCAAATATCATAGAAAAAAACTAACTTACTTTTGTTCACTTGCCAACATCTAAATATTAAATATCAGTTATTTCTCTCTACTTCTGTGAGTCAGGTTTTTAAAACTAATATTTCAAGTTGGACTCATGTTTTAAATCTTGGAAATTGTATCAAAATACGGACAGTATTATATACCTGAAGAGGTATCTACCAGCTACACTACCCTCATGACGATGACATTATGGCGACAGGAATAGATAAAGCGGTTGGTTCCTACCCGGACAAGTTTTTGTACTGCACTCTCAAGCGGTATTGTTGGTACTAAAAAAAGTATTTACACACCATTATTCCCAAAGATGTTGACAGAGACACAACCACGACTAGCTAAAGACACAAAGCCCTACAATTTAATAGGTGGCAAGCCTATCGCCAACCGGGAATATGTCAAATGTCAAGTAACATTGTTTATTGTCGGTGATTATCAACTTAACCTATGCTCGTCTTTTACGAGCTACCTGGCAGTGGGGCCGGTCTTCTATTTTACTTAGCAGACCCGGACCATAACGGGAGAAAATATTAATATGGGTACACTGTTACTAATTTTTGTACAATTGCATTGCAAAACGATGAGTAAAATTAGAAATTTATATTTACAAATACAAAATATAATATAATTATAAATTTACAATAACTGTTCAAATTTGGTGGTGGTAAATTTACAAAACTGAATTTTATAAGTACACTGTTGCAAAACATCCTTTTTTTGTAAAACTACTATGGATTTCTAGCAGTGATTAATTAGTAATAGTTAATTAAGTTCAAAAACAACAAGCGTCAGATTGCATGGTATTACATGGCATTGTAGTAAATGTTTCCAACTTCTCTAATAATTTGCAGTAATACAAATATGTCATTCTTTGAATTCGACTGAAAACGGTGCGAAAAAGGCAGACAGAGGCATAACCAGGGCACCCACGAATAGCCGAAGACACTAAGTTCCACAATGTGATAGGTGGCAAGCCCATCGCCAATCGGGCTCAATCAATCGGGCAATATTTTTATTAGAAAATTGAAAATACACTTTTCCTTTTTTCTTTTGCTCGAACGGGGATCGAACACAGAATTTCAAAAAGTCAAATTTAACGCTGGACTGCTAGTTCAAAGAGGCGATTAGATCAGTATCTAGTACATTTTGAGCATGTAAAAAGCGAAACTGAGAAAAGGATATTGTAGTGATTTTGTCAATGCAGTAACAAATTCAAACAACACATTTACATGCTATAAATGCTACAACCCAAATGTTTAAGAGCAGCGACAATTAAAAGCCGAGTTGAAACCACCTTGTCGTCGGAGGGATTTAATTAGTGTGTGGGATTTAACAGGCGACGGCGGTGGCAGGGTTAGGTTATTACACCACTGCTAAGCTACAAAACTCTAACATTACAAATTTAATGGAAAGCTGCATTTTTGATACTATATATAAAAAGTATCTTCGCGCCAATATCCTTGAAGGGGTAGGCAGAGGCACAACCAGGGCACCCAGGATTAGGCGAAGACACTAAGTCCCATAATCTGATAGGTGGCAAGCCTATCGCCAACCGGCCACAAATCCAATCCCGAGCAACAATTTTTAATAGGAAATTGGGAAAACCACATTTTCTTTTTGTTGCCCTACCCGGGAATCGAACCTGTGACCTCACGACGTCAAGTCCAACACATGGACCGCTAGACCACAAATGCGTTTATTAGATTTTTGATACTAAGAGAAACATTCCACATATTTAAACAAACCAGCGATCAATGTACAATGCAGAACCTGTTTATTCCTAAAGCTTCGCCTGGATGGCATTAAACCATTCAAACCTTCAACCCAAGATATATCGGCTTCTAATTGACAGATGAAAACCACTTGAATTGTAATTTGCACAACGTACGAAATATTTAGCAGTTTTATATTCATCTAAGACTCTTATTTAAGGGTGGCGACAATTAAGAGCCGAGTTGGAACCACCTTGTCGTCGACGGATTTAATTAGTGTGTGGGATTTAACGGGCGACGACGTTAGATTATTTCACCACTGAATTACAATCACAAAATTCTTACTAAAGTAATACAGGGTTGTATTTGAGGAGAGTAAATATTTAATTTTATTTTTAAAATCTTTTTTTTAATATTGCAGTTTGTAAAGTAACAAAATATGAGAAAAAAATTCAATTTTATCATGTTTAAATGACATTTACGAGTACTTTGGGATATCAAAACGATGGAACGAGTCACATGTTAATCATATAGACAAATTTAAAGTTGAGTCAATATAATAGCTCTCATTTGACAAATGTCAATCTCTGTAAGTAATTCAAAATAAGAAATGAAAATGCATTATTTTGGCATTAATAATATAAATGTTATATTATAATACAAAGGTTAAGCAAGCTGCAATACTAACCTGAACAATGAAATTATACTATTATAAAGACACAGTGTCAAATTTCTTTGAACTGTCAAGTGGGATCTATTACATTGACTTTAGTGTAATCATCAATTAGCCTGCCTAAACTTACCAGAATATTTATTACTATAAGGTAAGACTTGTGTAAAAATAAGGACAAAATTTGACACGTAGATGTAGAGCAGTACTGATAAAACCGATTTCCTTAACTTTCCATATTTGTATTCGAAGCCCGATCCGTCTAATATTTCCTTCCAACTCTGCCGTCGCTATCTACGTTCCTTCCTGACACTGAATCTAATCGGAATAGATATTAAAACTTCTTACAACTCTCTCGTTCTTTTTCTAACGCTGCCTGTATTACGACGAGAAAATAAATTTAGATTTTCAATAACATTCCTTTTCGTCCATTTTGTTTAGTGTTCGATTTAATTCGTTTTTTAACGTTAGAGGTAAGAGAATAAGCACACGGCTATCCCGATGGGAGACAATTGACAAGGGACAATCATTGCCTATAGACACCATAGATGTTACAGGCGCGTCGCTTTTCTGATGACGAGATGGAATGCAATAGGACTTCCATCCTGGTTTCAGGACAACAGGCTACCGAACTCTCCCAAACGGATTGTAACAGAGTCATTTGTGCAGCAGGAATAAGGCGGTGGAACACTACTTGGACAAGTTGCTGCAGAGCACTCTATCACCCGTGGTCTTGTTAATTTGTATTTTTTTCCACTGCATATTTAAACAACTAATCTAGACCTTGACAAATTTAGTACATTTATTTTATTAGTACAAAATGCAATGCGCCTATTTTTTAATCCGTTACTTGAATAAATTCCTTTTAAGAGCAAAATAACTTACAGATACATGTATATTAATACGTAAACAAATCTGGGAACCACAGTTAGTAAAGTTAAGACGCGGATAAAGCGTAGTGAATACGATACTTAATATTTTTGAAAGGTTCTCAAACTGCTAAAAGCTAACTGCAATTTTAATATAACGTCGTTTAAGTATATTTGATATTTTCCATCGTCGGATTTTGGTTAAACTTCCAAATATTAATATTTTTAAATGAAGAAACACTTTTACTGTTTTTCGTATCACTTATAATTTATTATTTTATGAATAGTCTACCAGTTTCTTTTTTTTATGATATTGGAAGGCAAACAAGCAGACGGATTTCCTGATGGAAAGAAATTCACGCCGCCTAGAGACACCAAATGTGGTAAAGGTGCGTTGCCGACCTGAGGCCGGGATGTTAGGCCTCGAACAAAAGTAAGTTTACCGGCTATCTTACCCTCCAAACCGGAACACGTCATGACGTTATGGAGGCAGGAATAGGTAAGGCGGTGGTACCAATCCGGGTGAGTCGCTGCGAAATTCTACCACCTAGTCAGATATCACGGTGTTAGTGACGGTAAGCCTGTGCTCGCGTTTTACGAGCTGCCCGGCAGGAAGGCAGATGGTCTATTCTGCAAAGGAGCCCGGACCAACACGGGGGAAGACCGGTGTCGCCATTTTCTTTATATCCGTCCATACACACACACACACGCACGCACCCACGCACGCACGCACAATAGAAATCGAGAAACCTACAAAAAAAATCGGGTGTCGTACATATCAGGTCTCTACTCCTTTTCTTAAAGTCGGTTAAAGTCCTCTCTGTTACGAAATCTTACCATCTTTTTAAAATGTTCTTTACATTATCTCACAGTAAAAGGTTACAGAAAACCAATTTGTATAAGTAGGTTTACAAACAAAATTCAAAGAAATTAATTTAAAAAGTCGATGGATCTTTAGTCAAATGAATACTCAAAGAAGCGACCCTTGAATAAATGAAGCGTTCAAGCACAAACCACAAGGTAAGCATACAGTATTATTTAAGTATCCTGAGACTTCGGCTGAGGATTTCACAAGAAATTCAATAAAACATCTTTTTTTTACAATTACTTGTTCGTACGTTGAAGTTTTTTTTACAAAAAACTTTCTAAAAAAGGAGTCTAATGCTTTGAAGTGTAATGTATGTATGGGTTTTATTAATTTTATCATAACTTCGATTCTGAAACTACTTGTAACACGGGCTACTTTTTTTATAGAAGTGTGTCATATTTTTTTTTAAATTATTTATTTTTTTCCCCGTGTTGGTCCGAGCTCCCTTGCAGAATAGACCATCTGTTTTTTTTATAGAAGAGGAGGCAAACAAGCAAGTGGGTCACCTGATGGAAAGTGATCGCCTCCGCCCACGGACATCCGCAACACCAGGAGTATCACAGATGCGTTGCCGACCTTTAAGGAAGGAGTACGCTCTTTTCTTGAAGGTTCCTAAGTCATAATCGTTTGGGAATACCGCCCTCGGTAACTGATTCCACAAAGGTGTTATACGGGGTTATGCCTTCCTGCCAGACAGCTCTTAAGCGGCATGCATTGGCTTACCGCAACTAACACCTGGACATCCTACTAAGTGGTAGAGTCAATCAATCAATAATCAATCATTTATTGCTTCACATGCCACAAAAAAGGTATTACAATTATTCCCAATAGTTTTTGAAGGCCATACGTACCCTATTAGGGTGTTGCAAATTGAAGCGGACCGATCTATTTTAGATTTCGCCGCCGTAACGTCAGTGCTTGCCGTTTGTCGAGTTCCGGTTCGGAGAGTTAAGTAGCCGGTAAACTTGCTTTTGATCGAGGCCTGACATCCCGGCCTCAGGTTGGCAATGCACCAATATCACTTTTGGTGTCTCTAGGCGATATGAATTTCTTACCATCAGGAAATCCATCTGCTTTTTTGCCTTTAGATATCATTAAAAAAAAGTACTTATAACTCGGCTGCACTTTTTTATGCACGTATGACATATTTTTTTAAATATATTATGCTCAAAATCACTTAATCCATAAATAATCGTGAAGTCAGTATCTAATCTCTAAGCTTAGTATACATATTATTCGTAATAATTTGTTTGAATTTTTTGTTTTGTTTTTTTTTTAATTAAGAAACTACGAAATCCTAAGAAGCGACCTCACAACAGCTTATAAATATCCGAATCTTCTTTGCAAGAAAGAAATATATCAATAATTAATTAATTGATTATTTGTATCTACAAGTACGAACGATAAGAGTCCCTACTTCTTATTTGTTCAATTACACTAGATTCAACGTATGCGACATTTAATTTATTAAAAACGAAAAGGCTTTCACTCGTTCATTACAAAATATCCAAATCTGCTTGATCTATGAACAAAAATCAGGCCTAGAAATAAATTTTAAAATTGGAAATGTTGGGGGAGAAAGGATTTTTTGAAATTTCTTTCTCGTGGACCCGAAATGGGCACCTGTTCTACATATTCCTACTAAGGTATCCCTACCGAAAAATACCTAATGAGTTATCAATAGTGCAAAAATGAATTTTCATTCCACTTCTTTTTACGAGGGGCAATATTGTAGTTTGTAGTTCCATGTTAAAAAGCGACACCTGAAGGCTATTTATATATTTATCGTAAAACAGTACAAGTGTTTTTTCATCTAAAAATATAAATCTTTACCAAGCGTTTTACCAAGCGTCAACGACAGAAAATATCAAATGCATTTTTTTGCTCGGTATATTTAGGGTTCATTTAAATCGCTAATTTTAAAATGGCATTTCATATTTCAAGAGTGTACTTATTAAACTTAGTGAAAGTATGTTGGTGGACCACTATCTGTCAAAGACGAGCCATTTAATTAAATTAAAAATACAGCCAATTTTGTTTGAAGTCTCGGCTACTCGGCAACCACTTACAACATTAATGCGTTGTATCTCTTCTCCATTGCTTTTCCTTTACTATAACTCTTTTGGTTCTTTTTTAACCATTTATATACGAAATAACGTAATTTAAATAAGAGTGAATGGCTGGTAAATATGTAGTAAGTAATAATTCATTAACACAAGAAACTATTATTCACTAGCCGTCTATATTAATACACATGTACTATAAGATAAACTTAATTTTACTCTTTCTGTAGTCTATGTTTATTAATTAGTCAATAATGTTTACCCACGACTTCGTCAGCTTACGTTAGATGTTAATATAGATTTTTTTATTGTATGTCAGAGGTCAGTGATTATACGGGCCTTCTGGTGGGATAAACGAGGGCTATAGGCACCATACATATTACAGATGCGTCTCTGTCCTGTGGCTGACATGTTAGGCATATTGTGCAAGTCTACCGGCTACCCCACCCTCAGTTCCGGAAGATGACAGAGTCACTATTGTGATAGTAATATGAAAGGCGGTTGACTCCTACCTGGGCAATGTTGAAGCACAGTACTCCACCAACAGTGGTCTTGTTGGTACTGACTTATGTTTTAACCAGTGCTCGCCTCTTACGAGCTGCTTGGCAAAGAGGAGCTATTCTACTAAATGGATCCGAACCAATACAGATAACACAATAACGAATACACCTTAACAATATTTTAATCATACGCGATGTTGATTTTAGATTAACTTCACCTTAAGAATTTCTACCTCAAGTTCTTTTATCTTTTATCACTATGCCTCAATAAATACAAAGATATTCCTCTTTCGTGGTTTCATGTTGCCACACTTTATGGGTAATATTTTTATGAGCAAAAATTCCTGTTTAAATTACATAATGGAATATAGAATTAAATAAAGCGGCCCGTCCCGGCTTTGCACGGGTATAAAATATACATATAAACCTTCCTCTTCCGTTACTTTATACATTTAAAAACTGCATCAAAATCCGTTGTGTAGTTTATAGATTTAAGCATACAAAGTTTCATAGGGACAGAGGAAGCGACTTTGTTTTAAACTATGTAGTGATACATGATATTATATAAGTGGAGGTAGATAGGTAGAATATTTTGATAAGTATACAAAAAAATACAATAAAATTGCGTAAATTTGGCAACTCTCATTGCTTTACATATTTCTGTAGTTTTGGAAAGTAAGATATCTAGTGAATTTACGCAATAGGCTTAACACCCCATCCGTAAGTTGGCAACGCACCAAAAATATCTTTAGTGCCTAGGGCACACGTGTATTTCTTACTATCAAGAAAACTGTCTGCTCGTTCACCTTTTAACATTTTTATGAAAACCGCGAGTTAATTGTTTACGATATGGAACAGTAAAAAAATTATATACAAATAGAACTGACAATATGCACTTCAAAAAAAGTAATCGTTAAGACTTAGGTTGGTATTCCACTATTTTATCGCTCGTGTTTTATCCGAGTGTGGTATCAAAAGTCGCCTATACCAGCGTCTTTAAATCAAAAGAGGAATGAGTTTAGAGGAAGCTAGGCAGGTCTGTAGAAATCGTGCATTCGATTACATCTGCCTATATTGCAAGGGGCTTGGCGTGAAGATATGTTTGTATGTACATTTTTATAAGACGACAAGGCTATAGATGATAGGTATAGTAAACAGAGGAGACCAAATTTCTTATGCGGGGGTTCCACATTGATGTTAGATTCTTTCTAATATTACAAAAAAATGAAAGGAACGCTTTCTCAATATTGATCTACCTTTGGTTGATCACGCATTACCACCTTCGGTGTCTGTAAACTAGGAAAAACACTTCAATAACTTTTAGAAGTTACCGTTTAGCTATATAAATTTCGCCCGGTCCGCTAATCATTTTTAGATATATAGATGTATATATACATCAATAACGTTTAACAAACATCCAGATTTACACAAACAACATATAAAATCCTAAAAGTATAATAAGCATTAGCGATTATTTGAATAAAATATATTCATGTAGATACCACATACTACGTTAAAAGCGTAAGTCACATAAATCAACTTCAAATAAAATAAAATTTGGTTGGAGCTTTAGAAAAGGCCCATTACTTGTCGCTGGTCTTGTAAGATCATAAAATATTTAACAAAAGACTCGACTGCGCACTCCCGCGGGACCCTCTACGATGTGACTATGCGAAACTCCGCAATGCTTAGCACCTCACTACTTGTTGGATAACATTACTGATATATTCTAAAGACATCCTTGATTTTATAGCTGACTTTTACATTTATAATACATTTTATTCGAGACTACTGTAGGTACAAATGTATGCGAATAGTATCATAACTCGTTTTGAAAGAATTTGTTCCATTTTCTTTGGATTGGTGAAGGATAGAATTATGTAAATTTTTCATTCTTTGAATTTTTAGTTTTTTGTGTGATAAGACAAAGAAGAAGCACACTCTTCTAATATTGGTAAACGACAATGGTGGTGTATAGCCACCATGGACATTATAGGTTTAGTTTTTCTAATCTTACCGACTATTCTACCTTGCTGGACAGCCGGAATTTACCAGCATCAGTATGGCGACAGAAATAAGTAGACCGTTGATAACTAGAGCAATTAGGATATCCCTTTACAACCAGTGGTCTTTTATTGCTGATCCGTTTAACCTATACTTGCCTTTTATGAGCTGCCAGGAAATGAGATAAACTGTTTGTTCTACTCTGAGGACTCTGATCAATACAGGGACTTTTTACTAAAATTGTATTGACCGCCTCGTTGGTCGAGTACCTAGCCTACACGACTTACTACACCGATCAACCGCGAGACTCAGGTTTGATACCCGACGGGATTCGGGGTTGAAATGCCTGCCGCATTTGTCAGATGAACATTTAGATGTCTGCATTTCCGGGTCTGGGTGTCTATTACATTTATTCTAGTATCTATTTAAGTATTTGTACGTATTAGAATTGTTGACTGACACCCATAACATTAGCATATAATTTGTTTACTTTAGGTTTAGATTCAATTTGTGTGACTTGTCAAGGAATATTTATATATTTAAACTAGCTGACCCCGCAGACGTTGTTCTGCTATATTTTTAATGTGATTTATTTAAAAAAATTGGGGTGAGTCACCCTTATCACTTAGGGGTATGAAAAATAGATGTTAGCCGATTCTCAGACCTACCCAATATGCTTACCAAATTTCAGAGGAATCGGTCAAGCTGTTTCGGAGGAGTATGCAGACTAACATTGTGACACGAGAATTTTATATATAAGAAGACAAGATATAATTATAAAAATAGGTATCGTATGGAAGCATGCTGAAAGCCTATATACAGCACGACTTAGCCATTTTTCTACTGTAAATTATTGTAATTATTTGTGACTTTTTCTAAAAGGGTTTTGTTTTATTTATCAAAACACTAAAATAATTTTCCAACTACGGCCCAAGAGCGACTCTGATATTTACGTTCGAAGTTCAAAAGTAAAAATACATTTGGGATTTTCTCTTCGCTTTATTTTTAAAATCTGATCCCATAATTGCTTGTTGTACGATAAAAACATAGCAGAATATCTCAGGCTTCATAACTAGATACACTGTTTTACAATGGAAAATTGTTATAGCTAAAACTCAATTGCCTCTATGGTATAGCGGTCCAGGCGTTGAACTTGACATTATGAGAATAAAAATAACGTGGCCCAGGATTAAATTTGTGGCCGGTTGGCAATAGACCTGCTATCACACTATCACACAGTGAGACTTACTATCTTCATCTAGTCGTGGGTGCCCTGGTTGTGCTTCTGCCCACCTTTTCGGGGATGTGGACGTGAAGGTACTTGCTTAATATAGTTTGTTAGGCCGGCAAAGCCGCGAGTGTAAGCTAGTAAAGAATAAAAAAGTTTTAACTGTGTTTCCTTTTTACGAATTACGAATACGAAAAACCGGTTTTAATTAAAAATATAGGATGTACATGAAACTACACAAATGGATAACGTTAAAATGAGACACGTGATAAATTGTCGAATTTTAGCAGCGCTCGTACGATTTTGTTTCAATTTAAAGGTTGAGAGACGAAGCGGGGTGCATTGGACCGGCAGAATGGTCATTGCTGTTGCTTTGTGAGCAGCCACTGTTTGGTTGAGTGAATCTCCCATGTTCTGTGTGATTTTACTGTATATGTGCATTCAATACCAAGACAGATTATTAGTATATCTAGTTAGTATCGTTACTAACACCCATAACACAAACATATAATTTACTTACATTTGAGTAATATCAGTTTATGATATTGGTCCATAATATTAATATGTTGTAATCATCTTCGCGATATATAAACACACTACTAAAAACACACTGCACTTTTATAGTTTTAAATCGTGAATTGGCCAATAGAAACAATTAACAAACGTATACCGAAACTCTACGAGTTTTTTTTTAATTTTATCCTTTATATACCACCTAGGTTTTGAGTCAAAAAGCTAGACTCGCTTTGCATAATTCTGTGTTTATCCCAACTTTATTGTAATGAAGCGAGAGTTGGGTATAACAGAAAAAGCATGAAAGTAGGATAAATGCGGTCGAAATGAGAACACTATGGAAAATCTGTGGCGTAATGCTCGCTGACCGCATTCGTAACAGTAAGATCCGAGAAAAAGTGGGATTGAAAGAAAGTGTTGGTGTTAAAATGCGAATAGGCATGCTCCGCTGGTTCGGCCATGTGGAACAAATGACAGATGAAAGACTGACAAAGTAAATATACAATGCAAATGTGGATAGATGTAGGTACCCGGGGAGACCGAGGTTGACATTCCACGATCAGATCGCTCGGATATTAAATCGCTCAGAGAGTGGTGTCAAGAGTCTCCGAAACCGGCGTGTTTGTATGAAAAGGGTAATGAATGTGAAGGAAGCCCGACAGGTTTGTCACGATCATGAGGTCTGGCACTCGATACGCTATACCTACCCCGTAAGGGACTTGGCGTGAAGATATGTATGTAAGTATGTATATTCCACCTATGCACATTAAAGATGTAAAATGTTTTTATCTGAGGCTGTGATATAAGTACATTTCTTACGTAACTTTTCCAGCTGCCCTAAGGAACAAAGTGAAACAAAGCAGCAGCACTAACACTATAATAGTGGCTGGAATATGTAAGGCACTGGTAACCATCCCAATAAAAATGAGATATGACTGTTTCTAAATACGGCCCTGTAATATATTTAAAAAAAAATATGCGATACAGTCCTTAATTATCATAATTTTCTTGATTGTGTCTAGTCATCTCATCATATAGATATGAAGTTGCAACACAAAATTTTATTTCCCGATTTTATCATTCGGTTTCTGGACTTTCTTTTATTAAAGCAATTTAAAGACGTATTACATCGAAACCTATTTAGTTTTAACCGATTCAAACAAGAGAAGGGTCTTAATTCAACTGCTTTTGTTTATGTTTGTTATCTGATTATTCTGCCAATAATCAACATTTTTGTAGATCATGCTTTTGAAATGATTCCGTATTAATTTTAGCACGATCTGTTGATTTTGAGTTGTACTTAACAATGCATACATTTTCAAAGTTCCTAGACGAAAACCACTTGTCATTTGTTATTGTTGGTTGCTTCGTCGTTTATAAAATTTAAGTGGGATTATTCGGACCCTTAGCCTGTCTTTGGAAAAAATAATTAGCAAACCATGACGTGGTGATGAAATGAATGGAGTCGGTATTTTTGTAGTTTTACTTTGCTTGATTTTTTTGTCTATTTAATAACAAACGATGGAATGGCCAACAAACAGCCAATAAAATTTAAAGCAGGTTTCAAGTATTGGTCTACTTAATATGCAGATTGAGTTTTCGTATAAAAGTTCACAAATAAACTACAAACGGGAGCTATTGGCATGTTTCAACTTTGAAGTTTGCCGAGTGCTCACTCAGTACTTGTCCGTTTCCTTGGATAGCGTTAAGAATAATTCTGAATCATTCAATGCACCAGTTAAGTTCAACAGAGCTTTCTTGTACTTATTTATAACTGTTCTGAATAATATAATGTCTGGAGAATCTTTATTTTTGTATAATGGAATAAGATAAATAACAAAAAAAATATTTTTATGGCATACACTAGTTAACAAAAGGATGATTTTACTGATGGCCAGTTATAAATGTCACTTATTACCACTCTAGGTAATTATTAGTATATATATAGGTAATTATTTTTACTGTTGCTCATATGCCTACTTGCCAGTTACAAAATTCACCTATCCTTAGTAATAATTTATTTAATTAATGAAAGTACCCGTTCATGTACATTAATTAAATATGGCAAAAGTGCAATTAGTTCATTCACAACTACATAACGTTTTTATATCTCACCAACCGGGACCTATCACATTGTGGGACTTAGACTAGTCTTCGGCTAGTCGTGGGTGCCCTGGTTTTGCTTCTACCTACCTCTTCGGGGATATGGGCGTGATGATATTTTTATATTCTAATTTAAAGTAAGTGTAGATTTTAAGACTTATACAACGGAATATTAACAAATAAACATTACATTACATCATATTACACTATACATACATTACAAATGATATTTCTTACCATTGAGAATTCTGTCTGTTTGTTTACCTGCAATAACAAAACGTAAAAAATTAATAGCAAATCAATAAACACTCCTTCCCTATATTTTTAGCATCGAAATGTGTCTCCGTGTTTGCTGTAAAATCCAGAACAAGACAAACATTATGCATTAATGTGTACTGATATTTCAATCTTTAAAAAATATATTTTTTGAATATAACAGCAAATCAGGAACCACTTGATCTCCTCACAAATTAGAATATAGATCAAGTACACAAATGCAGGTTAATCCCTCACATGCAGCGAGCATTGAAACTTCAAAAAATCGACTTCGATTTCAATAAAGATGTCATCTATGTACTAAAAGAATCGTGTTTTTCTCAAATCTCCTTAAATTTCCACAATGAGATCCAGATTCGATGTATTGTCACCTAGAGTACGCTTAAAATAGGACTCGGATACATACCCTCATTTTTCAGAAGTCTGTTAACAAATAAACCATTTATCCAACAGCCTGGAAATGGAAGCAAAAACCTTTCAAGCTGGTGTAACTACCATTTGTGAACATGGTACTGTGTATACCACTCTAAACTTTCTAAATGTGCAATGAGACAAATATATCCACTTGCTATACCTATACATGTCCTCGATATTTCTAAGCCTAAATGTTTGTGACCCTGTTTGTATCGAAATTTGCTTGAATGGATAAGTTGTAGCGATTCCTCTCTATAACAAGTCAGACGTATCTTATTGTTATTGAACCAATTAAAAGCTTTCTCCGAGATCGACTAACAGACCGGGCATACCACCCTTGGTATACACTATACAGGGTGCATGAAGCAGCGTATTGTAAATTAGACAAATATTATCCGCCTTGCCACAAAAAAATAGACTATTTTAACAATAAATAAAAAATAATAATAAAAGATAGAATAGTGTTTAAATAAATACTGTCCAAAATTAAAAATTCAATTAATTACTAACTAGAAGTAGATGCATGTTATTGGTAGAGAATCTAATTTCAGACAATGTTCAACTAGTGTTTATTTTTTTTTTAATAATGATGTTCGATTTTATGTTTAATTACGATCAAAATTAATTAAAACACCATTCTTAAGTTTTGAAATCCAACATTTTTGAAAGCTTTGACCTTTTCTAAAACGATTTTCTTCCGGTTTAAACTAAATAAAACGAGTCTATGGTTCCATTTCTTTTTAGGAAATTGTGACTAACAACCTGTATATTGTATTGACATAAAGTTGGTCTAGAGTTATCTTAAGTAATATCTTAATAACATTACAATAACAGGTAATTGTTATACTTATAGTAATTAAGTATTAAAGATAAAAGCCATTTGTGACTAGCTACAAAACAGGCAATGTCATGTACCAATTCTGTATACGTTAGTGACCCAGTCCGGCTTCACTATGTGAAATAAACTAAGGTGTTAAAATTAAAGTACTAATTTTGTAATAAAATAAAAAATAATAAAAATAAGGTTGCCCGGAATTGGATATGTAGCCGGTTAGCGATAAGCTTTCCACCTATCACATTGTGGGATATGGGCGTGAAGATACTTACTTACTGACTAAGTTTAGATCGATACAGAATATACCCAATTCCAAAAATAAAAAAAAAATGGTGTAGGCATATTATAAGTATGCATTCAGTCACTAGAATGCGCGTTTTATACTGCTCACTTTGCTGGAGCGTTAGTGTGGTATGTTTTCGCTGAGCGTCAATTTCTCTGGGAGTAAATAATTTTTAACTTTACTATAACTTGAAAGATGTACAACGAAGTTGTTAAGTATAATAAAAATAACTACCATAACTGAAACCGATTTTAAAATTAAAAAATAATAAAGATTTAATAGTAATTATCTACTACCTATTACTTATATTTGCTATTAACTGATAGGTTTGCAGTCGGTGCCAAGCCTTAAATTAATAATTGAATTATAAGTAAGTATTAAGAATAACGTGAATCGGTTCAGAAACCACGGATAAATCGGTGTACAGACATAAAAATATATACCGGCTGAATTTAGAACATCCTCGTTTTTTTTAACTTGGTTAAAAATATACCTTTTAAATTAAATGCTTACCTTAAGCAAGGAATAGGAATAGTCTTTGTCTTAAGCCATGCATAATATGACGCTTAAGGTAACTTAGGTATGTATTTAATTTGAGAAAGTACTGTGAGCTTCGCAATAACTACATTAATTAATTACTTTTTTAACTACATAAAAAAATATTGAAAGTTAGAATAGATACAGCACAATCATCTAAAAACATCAAATTTTATCGAACTATACAATAGTACAATAACATGTTATCTTATTACATTTTTTTTATAGAAAAGTAGGCAAATGAGCAAGTGGGTCACCTGACGGAAAGTGATCTCTGCCCACGGACATCCGCAACACCAGGAGTATCACAGATGCGTTGCCGACCTTAAAGGAATTAGTACGCTGTTTTCTTGAAGGTTCTTAAGTCATAACCGTTTGGGAATACCGCCCTCGGTATCTAATTCCACAAAAGTGTTATGCGGGGTAAGAAATGCCTTCGGAATCGCATAGTTGTAGATCAAGATGATGGGCACGATACCTTAAGCTCTGACGCGATGTCCGAATTAAACCAAACAACTCCTGAGAGCATTCCCCATGGTAGATGCGGTAGAGAACACTGAGTGACCCAACATCTCTACGCAACGCCAAGGAATCAAGCCGATTGGTAATTGCCCGGTTATTGACAATTCGAGTTGCTTTTTGTTGAATGCGGTCAAACGGAAGGAGCTGGTACTGTGGAGCCCCTGCCCAGAGTTGAGAACAGTACTCAATATGAGGCTGAATTTGCGCTTTGTATAGTTGTAAGCGGTGGGTCGGCTTGAAATACTATCTCGCTTTACTGAGCACACCAAGTTTTTTTGAGGCTATTTTAGCCTTCTCCTCCAGATGACCACGAAATTGAACATCACTTGAGATGTCAATGCCGAGTATACCATTGCAGGCTGTGGCAGTTAGAGAAACGCTCTCAAATCGAGAATGCGACAAAGGGAGTATGTTTAGCGGATATATGCAAACTTGTGTCTTGCTAGGGTCAAATTGCACCAGATTCTGTTGGCCCCATAACGAAATTTACAACACACGTTGGTTACTTTTCTCGATGTCATGTTCCCGAGATATATTATTTCGGCAGAATTATAAAGCTTCCCAAGTAGTGTCGTCTGCATAGCAATGAGTGTCATTAATTTGCAACATGTCATTGATATGCAGAAAAAACAAAGTAGGAAAAATCACAATAATTAATTTCTCATATAATAATTAATTCTCAAAAAATTCTAATACAATAATTTCTCAGGAAGACCGTAAGAAGGAAGCTTCGATACAAGCGCCTTCCAAACTGACAGCCAACGCTTCTCCCTTGCTTTCGACTGCTTGCGCCCATCGATGTGTTAAGTAAACCAAAAGATCACCAGCTGAACGACCACGACGGAAACAGTATTTTGACGATCGTTTAAAAGCTGGTGCTCCTGTAGGTACCTTAAGAGCTAACAGTTTATTATGGATTCCATAACTTTAGAAAACAAGGAAGTTATGGCTGTGGGCCGGTAATTGGATGGATCCAAGCGGTTACTATTTTAGGGATCGGGTGTACTAAAGCGGTCTTCCATGAATTCGGTACAATGCTTGATGAAGAGTCGCGTTAAAACCGGTGCCAGCTCAGGAGCACACACTTTGAGAACAATCGAAGGGATAAAATCGGGCCCACTCGACTTGTTGACGTCCAATGAAATAAATGTTCTACGCACTGAACTCTGCAGAATCTTTATTTCTGACATAGACACTTCATACCACGGGATGGTCGGCAGCGTGTTTCCATGGTCATCAAAAGTCGAGTTGGAAACAAAGAGGGAGCCTAGAAGTTCGGCTTTCTCTTTCGCGTCATGGGTCAGCGATCACTATGGAGTAAAGATGGTCTAGATGGCTTCGCGAAACTTCCTTGGACAGCCTTGGCGAGAGACCAGAACGCTCTTGTTCCCGATGGTAAGCGGGCTAATTTCTCGCCAATTCTGCCATTGTGCTCGGACTTTGCGCTGACAATAGCGCTTTTGAAAGATCTAGCGGCAGCGTTATACTCCTTTTTAATCGAGCTGGTGTTTTCGCCACAAGACATCGCTGCCATGGCCCAGGCCTGGTAGCATTTCCTCTTACGGCTAAGTGCCGTCTTACAGGGACGACTAAACCAGGGCTGTGATTTGCCACTTACAGGCACTGAAGAGAATGGCATATAAAGTTCCATATCATGCAGAACCACATAAGCGACAGCATCCGCTACGATGTCTGGATCAACCAGCAAGAAGCAAATCTGCCTCCATGGGTAAGACGAAAAAAGATCGCATCCCGTCCCAATCTGCTGACCTATAATCCACACTCGACGTCGGCCCGATTGTTGTAGCCCCACACAGGGTGTAATGGACACTTCACTCCGTACTAAACAGTGGTCAGAAGATCCAAGAGGGGCATCGACAGAGACTTTATAGTTCTCTGGGTGAGAAGTCAGCAGAAGGTCTAACAGTGAAGGCGTATAATCCCCCACATCTGGAATTCGCGTGGGCGAAGTCACCAGTTGCGTAAGATCAGAGGACAGGGCAAAGTCGTGAACAGATCTTCCTGCATGATCGGTGAAACGTGAACCAAGCCAATCAGCATGGTGGGCGTTAAATCAACAAGAATCACGATCTCCGCGGATGGGATCTGCTCAGATACAAAATCGGAAGCCATTTGCATATGCTCAACGAGCCGGTCTGTCTCGGCATTGCCGCTATGTGACTTGTACAGGCACGCGTAGACATGCGGGTGGTCTGAGCAGTCAACGAGCAGCCAAAGAATAGACAGGTCTTTGCTTTCAAGATTGCCGAGGCGCCGGAAACAAATATCCTCTCTGACTACGCCGTCGTACAAATGAATATTCCAGTTTATACCCCGGCTAGAAGAGGTACGATGTGTCAGCCGGAGAAGATATTAAGGTCTCAGTAAAAAAGAGCAAGGCTGGCTTCGCCGTCCTCCAGGTGAAAGTGGACAGCGTTCAAATTGCAGTGTATTCTCCTAATGTTGCAGAAATCCACAATGAGCGAGAAAGGCGGCGCCGAAAGTTTTGTGCTCTGCTTGCCTCGAACATATTTAAATTTACGCGCAAATCGCCACCGATAGTACGTGGGACCTAGTGTGTTTCCTGGTTATAATCCGTGGATTCCCCCGCTGTTGTTTCTAATTTAGAAACTGGTGGCACCCCCCTGGGGACTGACACTTGAAATTTGCGGCTCCTTTATAATATTAGGGGGCCTCATTATAATATCCATTATAAGATATTATTATAATTGCGACAAAAGTTCTCAACGGACTAAAATTTTCTGACATTTTGGTCAAACGTAGTCATTTTCACGTCACAAATTAGACACCCAAACTTTTCTCAGAAGTCACTTTTTCACAGTTTAAAAATCCTATTGGTTGTTTTTTAGTTCAACGCAAACAGACAAATAGATCTGATTTGAGTATTTTCATTTATAATATATAGTGGTACTAAAGGTACAGGAACAAAAATAAACATAGACTCAGAAATATCTACGAGTACATCTATGCTCACCACAAAATTTCCAGTGACTGTCGCCAATCTAAAGTCTTTATTTAAAAACATTCTGGTAGTTATGTTGTATCAATACGCTTTGTATTGATACAACGTTAATGCGAAAGTCTGTCTGTCCGTCTCTCAGTCTGTCTGTCTGTGGGTCTATCTGTCCGTCAATAATTCAGTCAGTCAGTTAATCGTTATGTCAGTCAATCAGTCAGTCTATCTATCTGTCAGTCTTTCAGTTACGCTTTCACGGCTAAAGTGTTAGACCGATTTTAATGAATAACTGATACGCATACAATTAAAAACTTTAATTCAAACATAAGCTATATTTTTATCAAATCAATTCCAAAGGCCTATAGCAGGGGATGCAAGTTTGTATGAAAAACTATTCTATATTCTGGTGATGAAGTCGCAAATAAATACCTAGTTTTATATAAGGAAGAGTAGAAGTTAAAATGTATGTACGTACATTTTAATATAAAAACCATTGCTAATTTGCCCGGCCCATGAAAGTGTGAGCAGCGACGACACGTAGGCGAATGAATATCCATCGGAAAGTCATCAGTTATGTAGGGCGCATCGCCGCGCGCCATGTGGTCAGCGATCTGTGCCTCATTTTTCCACAGCCTTTCCTCCACAATGTCCCTAACAACGACGAAGCTCGTTCATTTATCCTTTGTTTTAAAATCAAACTTCAACATCATCGTACTCTTTTATGCTTATACCTATTGTATATTTATTTAATGTTTATTTTCCTAAACGAGCTCAACATGTTTGTTTTCAGTGTGATATACCTAGTTTACTATGTGTCATTAAATACAAAAATAAAGTTAATAGTTTAAAATATTTAACCTTTTTTTAAAACACGCGACCGCTTTGTTGGTCGAACTGTTAACGTTTTAACTAAAACCATCAAACAACCGCGAGTTTCGGATTTGATTCTCGACAGGGGCAGGAGTTTGAGTATCTATGTATTACAATCGTTGACTAACCCTCCTTATACAAGCATATAATTTGTTTACTATAATGTTAGATTCAATTTGGATAACTTGTCCACAAAAAAAGTTAGTTATTTATTACTATCTATCCCGGCGAACTTCATTCCGCCCGATCTATTTGAATGGGCGAACTAAAAATGTTGTTTTTCCTAGTTCCCACGCAGTTTTTCCATTTTTCTTACCTTTTAAACCTTCTCTGATCTTCCACAAATAATTCGATTTAAAAATTAGCCAAATATAGTATAAATATGGTATAGTATAGCCATTCTCGAGTTTTAGCAAGACTAACGAACAGCAATTGCTTTTATAATATTTAAGACTAGCAGCCCGGTACGTGCTTCGCTACGTATATGACCGTATGAATGTCATAGCACAACAAAAGAAAAAAGAAAAAAAAAACAACTGAAAAAAGTTTCAATATGACAGCGAGGATTGTGCTGTTATCTGAAAAATCGCTTTACCACCGGTGATTTTGTTCGTCACCATGTAACCGATGAACACCTTTTACGAGTTGCATTATAATAATAATATAATGTCATACTAATTTTTGTCATCCGATTCATGTAGGAGGTTTACTCTTGAATCTCGATATCATGCGAATTGGAATTTGGAATCGGATATGTCGTTTAAGGTACTTTTGAACACAGTACCACATAGTACTAGCGGATTATTAACATTTAGTTACAAATACACGACGAACATGATAAACTACTGGACTTCATGTGGTCCCGGGTTCGATTACCGGGTCGGCAACAAGCAGAAAACAATTTTCTAATAAAAAAAATGTTGCCCGGAATTTGATATGGTTGACGGTAGGCTTGCCACCTATCACATTGCGGGACTTAGTGTCTTTGGCTAGTCGTGGGTGCCCTAATTGTGCCTCTACTTACTACTTCCGAGATATGGGCGTGAAAATACTTAATTTAAGAACTAAATGTTAAATTTGACATAGATCGAGATTCAAGAGTGCAGATAACATTTTAATCCAATCGGTAACCTGTATACGTAATTTTAGGTGTTATTAAAGACAATACACAATTTCCAATTTGAAAGAAATCGACATTCAATAATAATCCTACTTGAAGTAGATCTAATTCAACTTGCAAGATGCAAAGTTAAATAAAACCTTGTAAAATGGTGATGTGTCAGTTTTGTTGATAAAATATGACACGTTTTATTAAATAACTTAATTATTATCCGCAACAAAGGGAATCAAACCATCCTGTAATTAAACAAAATGCAAATAATTATGATGCTTACCGTACCATATGATTATTTTATTAATTGTTTCATATTTCATTACTGGTTTTTATTTGTTTACTTTAATATCATATATTTACTCCGATCATTATATCTCACTGACTTGGTTATCAGAATACATGCAATTTCATATGATTATTTTATTAACCGACACCAAAAAGGAAAAGGTTGTCAATTCGACGGATTGTTTTTGAAGTTATATTTCTTTAGGCGTGTTGTTGAGCGGTTTTTTTTAAGTAAACAACAAATAATGTATGATAGATGCTTAAACTTTTAAAAATATATAAATACCATTATAGTATTTTATTTGCGATTATTGTATAGTATGACATTACAAATTATATTATATTACTATATACAGTGTTAAAGCAAAATACTTTTACAACATATTATACTGAGTATTTCTCCCGTTAGCAACACGGCACTGCACACTGCGTTCATAATATTCTTAAACATGTTTAATTGTTGTTTATTGGTATGTTCCTCATATACTATTTTTATCTACATTTTGTTTTCATTGTTAGGTATGTGTGTAGTGAAGGTGTATATTAATAAAAGTTTTATTACTTTATTTCTTTCTTTCTTTATTAAAAAATGAGGGTGAAATTTTAAGATGCGCGCATCTGTAACACAAAAGTAACATCATGAAATTGCTTGCTTTAGAAACATGTTTCTACATTCACACACGTGTTTTAGTTTAATACAAGTGCGATTAATATATTTTTCGTTTTTTTTTAATATAGCTAAAATTGAGTATAACTTCTCGCGTTTTTTTAAGTATTTTTTTGTATATTTCTAACCAGATTACTCGGGTAAAAACTAATAGATTTTGATGGTTTGATCATTTTCAAAAGGTGGGTCATGATTCTGAAGTTCCATATAAGATTCATCAAAATCTGGTAAGTCATAACTGAAATAAGAAACCTGCCTTTGAAATTCCTGCAAAATAGCTTCAGCCATTTTTTGAAACGGTCAGGTTTTTTATAAACGCGTTTTTATAAACGTGTCATACTGTTTATAAAACCAGTAAAAGCTGTTTCTTTGACACCAAACTCGGATATATGTTTATCAGGTTGTATTTTTTAATATTTTTTGGAATTTTGTGAAAGAAAACACCAATTTCATCAACATGAAATGATAAACTTATATTAAAAGTAAAACTAAGCCGGAAGCTCCATAAAAAGTTATTACGCCATTCAGTAGCAGCCAGAGCACCTATAGTTTAGGAAACCGGTGCATCATATTGCCGAACGAAATTAATAAAATACACCAATTTATATGTATACACTTTGCAATATCCATTCATATTTTGTCATTTAGTCTTTCGACATGTTAATTTAGGTTTTTAACTGTAAAATGTATATTTTTTCAACGAAATTTAATATGTTGAAATCATACAACAAGTACTTCACTATTTAATGAATTGAACTTTTACGCTTCTGTATTTAAATTTATAATTAAGATTAAACTTCCTAATTCATTATATAGCCCTCGACGGAAAAAGAGGAGTGTCATAACTTTGACATCTCTGTTTGTGTCTGTCTGTGGGATCATATCTTTTGAACTTGTGGGTGGATTTTGATGCTTACCATACTTATTAAACGCAACGCCACATTCATGCTAATGCAAAATGTAGACCGTGCACACACACACATATTTCGTTGTCATTCGGAATTTTGACACTGACTTATCTTGTCGGATATCAATCACAGATAGACTGTAATAAGAATTCTTTCAAGTGCTCACTTTGAAGTAAAGAAACCACTTTCAATGTAATCTGATCACATTTTATGTAATGATAATAAATCTTGTAATAAATATAAAGAGTTAACTTATATAGATATAATATTTAATAGGCTATAACAAAGTAATAGATCATGTATCGATATTGATACTCTACTTTTTTAGGACAGCTTTAGAATGTCAGAATGTCGTCCATATTTCGTAGCACATGGCTAGTTTTTTACGTAGGTATTTCATGTATACATGCTTAGAGGTCAATGGTCGAAAGACGTGTTTTTTGTGACTTATGTAGTTCTTGCCTGGATCTTCATCTACTTTTCTTTCTACCTTACCTCTTTTTGTTTTATAAGTGCATTTTGCAACAGATGGTCAAAAATAAAATTTTGTCTATTCTATTTGGTTATGAGTTATGTTTTTTTGGGTAGCG
Organism: Calephelis virginiensis; assembly: GCA_002245475.1. Taxonomy (NCBI): domain Eukaryota; kingdom Metazoa; phylum Arthropoda; class Insecta; order Lepidoptera; family Riodinidae; genus Calephelis; species Calephelis virginiensis. Next base: position 426,058 of record NJDC01000262.1, on the reverse strand, counting down.
AAACTTCCAGAATAAGAAGATCTGGGGATCTGAAAAATAATTTATTATTTATTTAAAAGACGCTACCGAAACTGTGAGACTTTTAGCATTGTAGCAGTTCGTTGGTGTATATGTTAATCAAGTTTTGAACGAACTCATTTACGTCTTCCATAAAAGAGCATAAATTTAAATTCCATTATATATTACGATAATATTACGACTTGGATATTCAGAATTAATGATATTTATTGTGAATGACCAATGCTGAGACATTAAGTCTTGCAGCTATTCGTGGGTATATATCTGTCCATCAGGGGAACGAGTTTGTTTAGAGCTTCTGAAAAAAGCATAAATAAATTTAAATTCCATTACATTATCACGTTTACAAAATATTACTTCACTACTTGGACATCCAGAAACAACGTTACATATTTTTCAAAGGATGCCAACGAAATTGTGAGATTTTTAGTATGTATAACTGTTCATAATGACATTCCATCAAGAGAACTCATTCACATCTTCCATAAAAATGCATAAATAAGTTAAAATTCAATTACATTGTCATGTAATTAATGTTAATAAATTAATCTCAAATTCAGTAGACAAATTAGACGCAGGCTGCTCGACTAACGACAGACTATTTGGATTAAATGGAGGGTTGATGTTTATGATTTACGGAGGCTTGTATAATTGTGGCGCCCGTCAGCCGCGGTCTGGCCGCTCCGCGCGACGTGCGATGTGCTAGGTGCAAGTTTGCATTAATATCCTTTGTTTTCGGCGCTTGTTGCTTAACACAACATTGATACTGTTTAGCGTTGTATTTTGTGTCGGATAATTTTGTAGTTTAATTTAACAATAGTATATTCTTTAGAAATTTCCCCGTGTTGGTTCGGATCCTATGCAGAATAGACCATCTACCTTCCTGCCAGGCACCTCGTAAAAGGCGAGCATAGGCTTACTGTCACTAACACCGTGGCATTTGACTAGGCGGTAGAGTTTTGCAGTGACTCGCCGGGATTGGTACCACCGCCTTACCCATTCCTGCTGCCATATAGGCAGCGCTTGCTGTTGACGTGTTCGGGCCCCGTGGACGAGGTAGCCGGTAATACATTTGATACTTTTGCTCGAGGCCTAACATCCTGGTCCTTTGGTGTCTCTAGGCGGCATGAATTTCTTACCATTAGAAATTCCATCTGCCTTCTAAGGCGAACAGCCTTCCAATATCATCAGAAAAATTTTGGCGGGAAAGTTGAGGCTGACAATCATGTGGTGTGAGGCTATTTTCAAAAGTGTAATAGAAGTAATGTATTACTTTATTAAAGCAGTAAAGCAAGCAAGTCTTATATCTTAGATATGTTATTATTGGCCGAAACGAAGCTGAATTACTTCTCTAGGGCAGTAAAATAAGAAAACTCTAAAATCACGTTTAATTGCGGCCGAAAAGAAGTTGGAGCTGACAGACTTGTGATTGGTGGATTTCTTTTTGCTTCTCAAAGCTGCCTACTATTTTTAGGTTCGACGATTTCGGATACTGGCAATTTCGTTTAGTGCAACTGGCAATGGCAATTTAGCGTCCAAGTTTGGCAGTGAAACAATAACATCACTGGCATTTTTACCTACTATTTTTATATTTGACGATATTGGATAATGGCAATATGGCGCAGTGGGAAGTGGCAACTTTGCACCCAAGTGGGCAGCGCAGTAATAACGACTTTGATGTCTAATCGCTTTATCTATTCCTTAGTTCAAGGATATCCATCTGCATGATTGACTTCGTATGATAAAAAAACTTATTTTCTTGTCTGAAATCCAATTCTTGTAAAATATAATCACGCCATCTTTAAAACAGAGCTGGTGAAACTACGGATGACAGCGATTATACATTACGACACCCAGTCTAGTTCTAAGCTCAAACGTTTCACTTATAAGCAATTAATTTTCACTTACCTCTTCATTATTCTGAACGCTCCCCTCTATGCACGGCACCATGAAAACAGACGATGGCTGCCATAAAACGCGATAATCAAGCTCAGAACGTGGAAACATGTCGTAGTCTATATGTTGACTATTCATTATGACATCTAGATTAAATATAAACACTTGTTTTTCGATTTGATCTTCGTGCATATATGAATAGTGTTCGTACAATGACATTTTTCGAAATTGGATCAACCAAAATGTATAATAAGTACCCGTACTAGACAAATAACCTAGTTTCGAAAAATCACATTATATATTAAGATATCTAATAATATTAAGTTTGATAACGCCCATATCCACGAAGAGGCAAACCGCAAAGGTATAGCAACAATTAGCTGAAGGCACTACTTAGTCCGGCAATATCTCATTGGAGTTCTCAAGGTGGAGAACATATTACAAATTGGGCACTTTCAATCACGAGCAATGTTGTTTTTTTATTAAATAATTGGGAATTGAGACTTCGTTTAAAGAAATAATAACCACTACCTAACTGGGACCGAAATGTGATTCGAAAAAAAGTAAAAACAACCTTTAAAGTTTACCATACAAATTGTTATAAGGTGTCAATCACACAACAACAAAGTGGTTTTGCCAATTTTCTAACAAAAAAACGTTGCTTGGGACTGGATATGTGCCCGATTGGCGATAGGCTTGCCACCTATCACATCGTGGGACTTAGTGTCTTTGGCTAGTCGTGGGTGCCCTAGTTGTGCTTCTGCCCAAATCATACAGGCGTGGAAGGAATTAATTAATTATAACTTATTTTTTATAAATAGCCTTTGCAAAAATTATAAAAACAATACTATATAAAGTTGGCCAAGTCCACTAATATGATAAAATAATTGCAGAGGAATTAATTAGATGAACATTGAATGTAGCAAATATACATTTTCAAATAAGGCTATCAATAGCAAAACGAGAAACTTGTGCCTCAGTACTAATAGAAATAGGTACGTAAGGAACTGAAACTATGAAGACAACTTGTTTGTCCTCGCAGACTAATTAAAAAGTTTGTTTTCTGAAGTTCGAAGCAGAAGTGGCGCCTGAGTAGAGCCACCGTCAATTTTATATGGCAGTGAATATTGTATTCTCTTTGCTTTAAAATTTTAATGAACAAACATAGATAGAAATAGATTCGCTTGCGGCTTTGAGTTGTTTATATCTGGTATGGGAATCCTTTAAGTGACAGGGCTGAAAATTATCCATGTTCTTTTTCAGGAATGAAGTAAATATCCATTTTCTTATCGCCTTGTGGTCTAGCGGTTCAAGTGTTTGACTTGACTTCATGAGGTCCCGGGTTCGAATACTAGGTCGGGCAACAAAAACAAAATGTCGTTTTTCCAATTTGGCGATAGGTTTGCCACCTATCACATTGTGGGACTTAGTGTCTTCGGCTAGTCGTGGGTACCCTATTTGTGCCTCCACCTACTTCTTCAGAGATATGGGCGTAAAGATACTTACTTTTTTACTTACTAAGGAGTCGAACACATAACCTTCTCCTTTTCCTAAGTATGTTAAAAATTAAGGCAACTGTTTGTCGAAATCGATAAAGTAAATCTTCGATTGAAGTTATATGTAAGACCTGATTGTGACATGAACGAACTTCATTGTATTCTAGTAAAATTGTAAGCAGTTATCCCGTAGTACAGCCAATTTACTCCTTTAACGATGTACAAAAAAATCGGCAATTCATCCAAAACAGACTCGATTGGATATTTTTGGTACAGGAATATGGTAGATGTTGCTCAAATTGTATGAATATTTATAGGGCGGCTGTTACGATCCTTCACATAATGGAATATGCAGGCAGTGTATTTGATTAGTTTCCCGCCAATTAACGTACCCTCTATTTTTGATAAAGCCAAAAAATATCTATAAATTAGGCTTAATTACAAAATTACTAACATTGCTTAATTAGTTCTATGACGTACTAAATACATTGCAATAGTTAGTGAATGAATAAATAAATAAAATATAATCGCCTCTGTGATCTAGCGGTTCAGTTGTTGGACTTGACTGCATGAGGTTTCGGGTTCGAATCCCGAGTCGGGCAACAAAAGGAAAATTGGGGTTTTTCCAATTTTCTAATAAAAAATATGTTGCTCGGAATTGGAAATGTGCCCGGTTGGCGATAGGCTTGCCTACATTACCTACTACCTATCACATTGTGGGACTTAGTGTCTTCGGCTAATCGTGGGTGCCCTGGTTGTGCTTCTGCCTACCTCTTCGGGGATATGGGCATGAAGATTCTTTTTTTTAGTGAATAAATAAAATGTTAGTAGAAAGCATAACAATTCGAACATTAGTCGTATAAATCTTACACTGAATCCTCCACAATAAAAAAGGATGTGCAAAAAAATGCCCGGTTTTACTTCAAAATGTCATATAATAATCAAATCAAAACTCTACAATAGATTGCACAAATTGGGTAGTTTTCCTCGGATCTCGAAATTCTTAAAAATATGTTTATAAAGATAAAATAATATCGAGGTTTCTCGGAAATCTAAGTAACACATTTAAATGTCGATATATCTCTTCTAAACTTAGAATTGCTTTTTCGCAGGTGTGATTGTACATAATAAAGAGTTCATTCATTCATTAATTCATCATTCATTCACTCTATAATACCTATTACAAATTTTTTTTTTTTGTTTTTCGTTTAAACTGCTAAATTTTAGTTTTTATTTATATTTCCCCCATGTTCCTCTGTCGCTTTCCACACACCAACTATGCAAACAACTTATCTAATTACTTCTCTAACAGCACTTAGTTAGGAAATTGATATCCAAGAAACTTTACGATGTGTAAACATGTAAAAATTTTTACCGTCTTATTAATAAAGCTAGACTAAATTACTCCAAGGATTAAATTGAAAAAATATATCAAGTCTAAACTGGAATACTGGAATAACTGTGATACGTACATGTTGTAAAACAATGTTTGACGGGTGTAAGAATATTTGTAAAGTTTAACAGTTATTTTTTTTATGATATTGGAAAGCAAACTAGCAGACAAACTTTCTGATGGTAAGAAATTCACGCCGCCTAGAGACTCCAAAGATAGTGATGATGCGTTGCCAACCTGAGGCCGGGATATTAGGCGTCTAGCAAAAGTAACTGGCTACCTTACCCTCCGAACCGGAACACGTCAACGGCAAGCACTGATGTTATAGGGGCAGGAATAGGTAAGACGTTGGTAACAATCCGGCCGAGTCGCTAAGAATCTCTACCACTTAGTATAAAACTTATTATTATAATTAGTATAAGTATAGTGATAATACATCTTTTTTCTTTGTTTATTTTTTTTTCTTAGATCGAACCCGAGACCTAAAGAAGTAAAATCCGACGCCCTACCAATAAACCACAGATGCAATAAGCTTTTCATACTGTTCCATTTTTGTACTCTGTATATAGGAAGTCGCGGGTAAACATCTACAAGTCATATTTTTGATAGTTTCTATCGTTGGCGCTTGAGAAGTTTTACTCTCAATATTTATATTTTTAAATGAATAAACACTTGTGCTATTTTACGTATCACTTATAATAAATTATTTTATAATAACCTACCGATTTCGCTTGTGACAGCATCATCAGAGCTAAAACTTATACATAGTTTATATAAGCGAAACCGGTAGGCTACTTATGAAATAATAAATTGTAAGTGATACGTAAAACAGTACAATTATTTTTTCATCTAAAAATATAAATCTACAAGTAAATAAGTCTTAATCAAACAAATGATATCTTTAAAATGATTATACTAACAGTTTTTGCACGTTATATCAACACAAAGTTTCTTGGCAGTCAATTTCATAATTAAGCGCTATACTCGAAGTAATTAGATAAATTATTTAAGTTGTTTGCACAGTTGGCAGGCGGGAGGCGACAACAAAGCGTGCGTGGTGCGGTCGCCGGCGGCTGTCGTCGCGATGGAAGTGCCACTTTGTTCTTAGATAAACGTACGACGAACTTTCCCAATATTTTATAAGTCGCCCATGTTACTGGACTGTTGCCGTTTCTAAATGTAAATAATTTTTATTGATGGAGTTATTTTTCACGTCCATTTATTTTGATAAAAATCTTTGTTTCGTGTTTTGGGTTTATTGAGTTTTATGTACAGTATGATATTATTAAGGAATTCTTTGCTATTTTGCGATAGCTTTATATTTTGGAAGTAAGTTAAAGTAAGAGGTATTTTTTTTTTGTTTTATGTGATAGGTCAGGGAACAATCACTCGTGTCTCGTTATGTTTACAGAAAACCGTAGCCTATAGATACCATATTGACAGAATGTTAGGCCTATTGTGCAAGTCTACCCGCTAACCAACCCTACAGACTGGAAATTGACTGAGCCATTTTGGTTTCCTGTCAAGTTTTCTGCACAGCCCTCTAACACCACTGATTTTCTTAGTATTGATCTACATTGTGACAAGTGCTCGCATTTTACGAGGCGCCCGGTAGATAGGCAGATGCTCTAATTACCAGGACCCAAACGAACAAGTGGAAAAACATGTTCACAATAACGTCTTTTCTCGTGTTTCTTAAAATACTAGCTATCTTGTACTGCTCTTTTCAAGTCATGTGTTTTTTTTTTTAATTTTTGGTTATTAACCTACACTCGAGACAAACCCTAAAAAAATGTTGTTATTTAAATCGGTACCGCGGTTTTCTAGTTTTAATTACTGTAGCAAAGCCAACTTCGTTTTATTTCGATATTTTTCAATAAATTACTCATTGTTTGTTTCGATTAAATGTAAATGTATGTAAAGCTCATTTTTTATTCTATCATATACTTAATATAACACATAGCGTAGGCTATATAAAATGTTTAGTTTAATAATACAGTCATGTAAAAAAATATATATAAAATTTTCTTCAAAGTTAGACTTCGAATTTCCAACAGGTAACTATTATTTACAAACATATTTTTCTTTCATACGCAATATTTATTTAACAATATGTATCAACTTTATAAAAATCGAAATTAAGAAACTTTGTTCGACAAAATTCTTAAATAATTTCGACTTCAACTCGACGAAGTTTAGACGATAAATTGCAGCTATTACTAGAGCCATAGTGTTAAACCCTATTTGTTACGAGTATCTTAAAATTAATAATCGTATAATTAAAACTTTTAATAACCTTCAAACAAAATCTTTCCATAATTTAGCTAAAACCCATCTCGATGACGTCAGCTTTAAGAGAAAGAAATCCGCATCGACATCAGTCCATTCGTTCAGGAGTCACTCACATATAGACAGTTAAATGTATATTTATAACCCCTGTTTTTCCGTCAAGGGTTAAAAAAGATAGGCTGCATAGTTGCAATCAAAGAGCACGTGGCAGCAGACGTAGCAGGTAGTACGAGCCGGCATGTCCACCATAAGCCCGTGAGGACTCCCTAATAAATTGCGATTTAACTTGTCTCCGGATAACGCCAACTTTTCCGCGTTTATTCCGAACCCGACACTTTTTCCGTCTCTTCATTTCCTATCTCTTACTTTTGTATTTTCTGTTCTTTCTCGGAGATAAACAGGCGAGAAACGTTGAAAGGGGCTTTACAAATTCAAATTGGACTTATCACACAACTTTTTACATTTGTTTCTGGTCTGGAATCGGAGAGAAAGACCGAAGAGGCATTTAATAGCGCAATCTCGGGTAAGATTGATGATTTTGTATCACACCTCGCTTCGGGCGGCCCCTTGGATCTTTCTCGACGTGGGTTGTTCTCCAAATTATCTAGATCTCCTCGCTTTATCTAAAATTACATGTTAAGTTTTTCTTCGCAATTTTTTCAAGAAATTCAAAACTAATAGTATTTTGTACGTTTGTATTGTAATGCCTATTAGGTATTATTACTTTTTTAAGTGAGTGTTTTTGGCAAGGTAAATAAGCAGACAGATTTCCCAATGATAAGACATACGCTTCGCTTTACACCAAAGATGTTAATAGGGAGTTAGTAAATAAGAAAAAAACTTAGGTTGCTAACTCCCTATTAATTATGAAAAAACTTGAAAATAATAAAACTAAACACATGATATAATTTAGTCATATTCCTATATGTTTCCCGTGAATTTTCCAGCTCTTTTAAGTATGTTTTTCCCATTTTTATACTTGGTAGAGCAACGAAGGCCTATATTTAAATTTATATTCTTTATTTTGTCTTCATGCCACAATAGCCAGTATATAAAGTTTGAATCAAAGGTACTGGTTCAAAGTTTTTTTTCAGCGTTAAAGTTTTTATTTTTTACAAATACAGAATATTAATTTTGTTAATTTATATTTTATAAAATACTATTATTTAATAATGTTTTTTATTGAAACGGCGTAGGGATGAAACTTTCTTAACAGCTAGCGAAATTATCTTGTAATTTATAAAAAAAAAACATTTGGTTTTTGTAATTTATGTGATTAATTATGCCAGTGTAGTCAGTCAAAACTGTATTGTACAGTACTGGAGCTCACCAGTATTGGTGCCACCACCTCAACTTTTTCTGCCATCATATTGTTAGTACTCCATATTACCGTATTCCATGTTATAAACTAAGGTAGTCAGTAACCGATAGGACAGCAACGCATTAGTATCATCTATAATGTCTCTAGACGACGGTTTTCTCTTATAAGTACGAGTATATATCTTCGTTATAACATGAAAAAAATTAAATTTCCTCTATGTTTGTCCGGGTCTGCTGTAAAGGATAGATATGCTTCCTACCAGGCAGCTCGCTAAAGGGGTTTGCAAAGGTTAAATAAGACATAACCAGCAATATCGCTGGCGGTAGAGCTGTGTATCAACTTGCCCAGATAGGGATTTACCGCTATCTCTATTACTGCTGCCATCACGGAAATGTCATATTCCGGGATCCACATGACAGCGACGCATCTAAAACACCTATGGTGTCTACGTCTATCTCTTTTTATATTGTTTGTTCGCTATCTTATCACATAATACAAAAGTAGTACAGGGCACTGACAAACACCATATCAGAAAAAAATGAGTTAATACACTTAACTTTTGCAAAAACCAGTTAAGTATAATTCGTTTAATTTTTTGTTTTCATTTTTTAATTAGCGATTAGTAATATTGTTAAATTAATTACTGATTAACGAAATCGAAAATACCCAGAAAATCGTTTAAATTAATCTCATCAATCAGTCTACATTGCAACAAAGCAAAAATAGAAAAAACATCATTATTAGACGTAGTTTTTGAGAGCATCACTAGAACTTTTCATGGAAATGTCATGGGATTTGGCGCCAAATTCAATTTGGTATTATTACAGTAATTAATTTGAAAGTAAAGTGGTTTCTTATTTGCAACTATCTATTTTAGTATTATTTATTCTCCGTCTTAGTCCGGGCCCGTTGAGTCGAATAGACCATCTGCCTCTCTTCCCGCTCGTAAAAGACGAGCAGAAAATAAATATAAAGGTCATTACCAATAAGACCACTGGAGGTAAAGTGCTGTGCGGCAAATTGAAAGGGCAATGATTCACCTCCTTACCTATTCCTCCTGCCTAGCATCCCGGCCTCAAGACCATAGATGTAACCTTTCTAAAAAAGAACAACTAATATCTGTAATTTCTCGACTAACTGTGTCACAAACATATGATCCAAGATTCGAACCTAAGTCGAACTGCACTGAGCTTACTATATCGGTAAATATATTAGAACGAGTTTCTTAAAAAAATCTTGGATAGAACTTTTTTTTATTATTAAATATAATATAATAATTTAAAGATAATATTTTTTTATAATAGTAGTAATTATAATAAAAGAAGATTTTATCCTGACGCAAAGACTAAAAATTTCCTGGGGTTGCCTGGCAAAAATAATTATGTAGTTACTTTCACTTAATTGGACCCTAGAAATGAAATATGTGAACATAAGGACTGTTTTATTGTAGACATAAGCCGACCACGTAGGGTTGATTGCAAAAAAATCGGAAAAATGAAAAAAGGAATTGAAAATATTTCGTTCAGGATTTTTTAGTCAACCCATTTTCATAATGTTTTTTAATATACTACATTTATTATTTATAGTACCTATTATTTGTTTAATAATTATTATTTACAATAAATGTAGTACGTTACATTACGTTAGTATGTTTTATTCCATTTTAAGCTCGGTGTAGGTCATAAAAAAAAGTTACAGTCGCATTAATAACCTCTACCTTTTTGGGTACTAAAAATGTATCGACTTTCCATCTTATTCCTTAAACAAAAAAGACAATTCGGGAAAGCCCCCACTTAACTAATTGTTACAGATAAGGCAATTTTTCATCGCTAAGTCACAAATAAGGAAAAATGACGTATATCAAATTGCTCTCACTTAATTTAAGGGCCATGTGCGGGCATAACCACAGCATATTTATCCCATTATGCATGGCACGGCTGGCGGTCACGGTGATGCGAGTCACGTCGCCCGAAACGAATCGCATGTGACATTATTTGTGAAGATCGTGCTCTATCTTCGTCGGCGACATGGTCGGGACGTGGAGGGATTACTCACAAAGAAGTACGATTTCAACGTACGATAAAGAAGCGAAAAGTAACGCTGGGTATATTCTCCAAGGGATTAACGCACGGTTAGACTTTTTCATTTTATTCGCATACAAAGCGTTTATTCATAGATGTTTGATTGTGGTTATCAAGTTATGTTAATGCTTTTGAAAAGTAAGATATGGCACAATCTTATTAGTATTATAAATGCGAAAGTTTGTGTGTCTGATTGTTTATTTGTTACTTCTTCACGCAAAAAATGCTGAACTGATTTTATCTATTTTGGTACACACATAGAGGGTAACTTGGCGTCTCTTTCTGAGAATCATGTGATGTCAACAAAGTCAAAATGAGAGAGAAGTCAGAACATTAGAGTGTAGAAATAAAATCAACTTCACGCCCACACCCCCTAATAAGTAGGCAGAGGAACAACCTGGGTGCCCAAGACTAGCTAAAGACACCAAGTCCCATAATGTTTTAGATTTTTTTTATGACATTGGAAGGCAAACAAGCAGACGGATTTCCTGATGTTAAGAAATTCACGCCGCCTAGAGACACCAAAGGTAGTAATGGTGCGTTGCCAACCTGAGGCCGGGATGTTAGGCCTCGAGCAAAAGTAAATTTACCGGCTACCTTACCCTCCGAACCGGAATACGTCATGACGTTATGGCGGCAGGAATAGGTAAGGTGGTGGTACAAATCCGGGCGAGTCGCTGCTAAACTCTACCACCTAGTCAGATGTCACGGTGTTAGTGACGGTGAGCCTATGCTCGCCTTTTACGAGCTGCCTGGCAAGAAAGGCAGATGGTCTATTCTACAAAGGAGCCCGGACCAACACGGGGAAATAGATGACAAGCCTATCGCCAACCGGGCTCATGTCCAATCCCGAGCAATTTAGAAAAATTAGAAATTTGAAAAACCAAACTTTCTTTTTCTTTCCCGACCCCATATCGAACCCAGGGTCTTATACAGTCAAGTCCAATAACTGGACCGCTAGACCACAGAAGCGACTTTGGAAGTGACATCAAGTCTTTGTTGGGAGTTACAACCTTTAGTAGTAACACAACTTCACGGATTGGACAAAATTCTTATCTATACATTGCCAATGAACACAAACAAAATAAAAAAAGATTAGGGAAATATTTTTCGTAGGCAGATTTTACATCTGTTGTCCTCAATATTGAGTTCATGCCAGGCAGCTTTATGGTTATGAGCTGACGTCTATAAATTGACTCGACGAATAATTTCTACTCTGATATTTCGTCTAAATTATTTATGTATTAATAGGTAATAAACTGCCTCTGTGGTCTAGCGGTTATCGTACCTGACTTCTAGAGGTCCGGGTTCGATCCCTAGATCGAGCAACAAAAAATAGAAAATGTGTATTTACAATTTTCTAATAAAAATAACATTGTCCGGGATTGGATTTGTGCCCGATTGGCGATAGGCTTGACACCTATCACATTGTGGGACTTAGTGTTTTCGGCTAGTCGTGGGTGCCCTGGTTGTGCCTCTGTACACACTAAATGCGTAGACGATAAACACACTAAATGCGTAGACGATATAACCAGGAAACTAAACTAATCACTTTTATTAGATATACCTTTTAAATTTTCAGTGAAATGAACAGCTTAAATCCACTTACTTTTTTATAGGAAAGGATACTGGACAAACACACGGCCTTCCTGATGGAAAAAGATAGATGTTTTATGTTGTAACTTTAAGTTGCATTCAACAGATCGAAGTTGTCATGTAACAGATAAAGTACCATGATATAAATGATTATGAATACAATTTAGACGTTCTAAAATATAAAGACAGAATCATAAATCCTAATACCTATAAAAATAAATATCCCTGGACAAGTCACACAAATTTCCCCGTGTTGGTCTGGACTCCTTTGCGGAATATATAATAGAATATCTGCCTTCCTGCCAGGCAGCTCGTGAAAGGCGACCATAGGCTTACCGTCACTAACACCGTAACATCTGACTAATTGGTACCACCGCCTTACTTATTCCTGCCGCCATAACGTCATAACGTGTTCCGGTTAAGAGGTTAAGGTAGCCGGTAGGTATACTTACTTTTGCCTGACATCCCGGCCTCAGGTTGGCAACGCACCATTGCCACCTTTGGTGTCTCTAGGCGGAGTAAATTTTTTACCATCAGAAAATCCGTCTGCTTGTTTGCCTTCCAATATCATAAAAAAAAATCTAACCCCAAACTAAGCAAATTATATGCATGTGTTTGGGTGTTAGTTAACGATTCTAATACATAGAAATACTTAAATAGATACCAGAATAAATTTAATACTGGGTGTGTAATGACCCGGAAATGCAGACATGTAAATGTTCATCACACAAATGCCTCCCCCGTCGGGAATCGTACCCGAGCCCCGCGGTTGGTCGATGCAGTTAGGCGTATAGGCTAGCCAATCGACCAACGAGACGTTTATATAGTTTATCGATTCAATTATTAAATAAGTAAAATAAAAAAATAACTGATTGAACGACATGTAACAATTTATCAGGTAACAGATTTTTATTCAACATAAAAAGACTTTTCCGTTAGGCACGGCAAAATGAAAGGTAAAAGAAATGGCGAACGCCAAGCAATCGCACACGGTACGAGACAGGTGCAGAAATATTTCATGATTTAATTTGGGACTTAGGGACTTATATTGATTCTATTGTATCCTTCCCGCACTCGCACAGAGCCTACAAAGCGGGCATTTACGAAGTGTCATCAGTAATGTTGCATCGATTCATCAAACAAGCCACCATCGCCACATTACTGAATACCACACAACAAACAATTACATAAAATATGCGGCTGTTACCAAATTGCTGATCAAATATCAGAAACTGTTTTATTTCAGGACAAATGGTTTCCGAAATAACAAAATAACCACAGTAAAGCGCCCAGACACTGAACAAACGCACAAAAACAAAATCACGCATGATTGGGCGCTGTTCGAGCGCCGGAAAAATGAATGGTTATTTTGTAATAATTGCGATCCGGGACCAGACATAGTGTACTTTTGAAATAATATTGATATATTTGATGGTCAACAAACATTAACAAAGGACTTTTTTATTAATATATTAGTTATAAATACAAATTAGTTATTAATATATTTAAGATGTAGCAGGTACATATACTAATTATGACATGAATATTGTCATAAATCATTAAAATTTGGCTTTATTATTAATATATAATATAATTTAATATTGGCAATAACATTTTTTTTAATATTCGGTTTTTGATGGAGTTTGAGTACAAATAGCTTCAATTATTAGTCAAACTTTTAACTTTAAAATATTGAAAACTTGAATAAAAATCAAAGATTAAAAATCTTCAACATAAAATTTAAATGACTCATTACCTCTACGAGTATACATAAAATTTTTAGAAACATACAGTTTCTGACAGACGATCGATTTTTATTAGATTTGTTACGTACAAAGTCGTGTACCTAACTTCTTTTTTTCGTTGATTTCCTTATTCTCTCAGTTATCTAGCAGAGATGGCTTAGGTGGTGACACCTCCATTTGTGCTTTTTGTTATTTTTTTAAAGCTCGTATGTGTACACATTGTACAACAAATAAATAATAATTTACCTATGATATCTTGTATTTTCTTTGTTGTTTTTTGTACTTATTTGTATTTATTTTGTTGTCAGTTCTGAATTAAGAGTTCATTCATTCATTTATTGTATAAATTAAATACGCACTGCTGTGCTTCTCAAATTATTGTCTTTGAACTTGGCTGACACGCTACCATGTGTCTAGATATTCTTTTAAGAAACAGAAAGTATCCGCATAATGTGAATCGGGCACTTAAATGGACGATTTTCTTGTAATTGTCTCTGTAGGGCATTGATATTGTTAAGTAGAAGTTAATTGTCAATTTGTATTCAATTTAGTGTTGATTGGACTTGTGCGTCTGTCTCTTAATTTCTGTAGTATAATTGTAGAGATTCCCTATTCAATTTATAACCATACTAGATATTGCTCCCGGCGTCGCCCGCGTGGTTAATGGTCCCACAGAAATTTTTTTTTGGGATAAAAACTATAACTATATAAAAACGGGATAAATCTCATAAAAATCAGTTCAGCGGCTTTTACGTGAAGTAGCAACAAATTAACAAACATACAAACTTGCGCATTCATAATATTAGTAGAATACTTAAGTTTCATAGGTGTTATATACTTATATAACTTTTTAGATTTATTTGACATTTTATTATTTTATTGCTCGATCTGCAAATGAATCTTCAAATATATTTTTTATTTTGTAAAGGTATATATAGTTCAGGTAGGTTTTGCATATTCTAGGAAACTAATTACAAAATTATCTTTATACCCAGGGACAGAGAGCAAAAAGCAACTTCGTTTTATGCTATTTAATAATTTAAAAAAAAGAATCTTCACCCCCATATCCCCGAAGAGGTAGGCAGAGGCACAACCAGGGCACCCACGACTAGCCGAAGATACTAAGTCACATCGTAATTATATAATTATCAAATAATAGTTAGTTTATTATTTTATCTTCTAGTAGAAACTTTGATTGTGATTTTTAAGAGTTTTGATAGTTTTGCTTAAGCTGTCCGCGCTACCGTAGGATCGATTATAAGATAAGCTGGATTAAACTGGAACTGATTTAGATATTCAATTTGTCGACGGCGATTTACATAACGGGTTAGTTACTAAAATATTTTGGATCTCTAATCATTTATTCGGGAAATGGCCGCCATATTTTTTTAAGTTTCAGTGTTTTGAGAGATCAAGTTTTAATAATAAACTTTTTTGCAACTTCTTTTCAAAACTCTAATCTAATGTATCTTTCCAAGGTCTTTAAGTACACTGTTTACGTACAGTCTGCAAGAATCGGTACGTCAGCCTTTTTTACTTAGGGTATATGTATTCGTTTGAGTTATGGGAAATTAAATATTTATAATTTATTAAACATCTTGTTATAAAGTGCTTTCATAGGCCTTCAACCCCTCGGCCGTTAGCGTATAATTTGTTTACTTAAATATTATATTAATTCATGTAAATTGTCCAGAAATATCTATATATTTACTTATGAAATTAATGTGTCAAAAAGTTGTGATTTTTTAATATCTCTTATTAATATCTTATTGGCAATAATTTGTGATATATTACTAACAAATTTGTGTAGAATAAGGAAAAAAAGACAAGCCCGCTGAGTTTCTTGCCGCATCTACTCAGTGTATGGCCACATTCCGATCCGGTGGTAGTTTTTAGTAGTATATAGACTCGTCACAAGTGCCTCCTGTAAGGTTAAAGTAAATAAAAATGTTTTATATTCTATTCTATTCTAATAAGTCCTAATGTGTATAAATTATTGTTAAAATAGAAATAATTAAGTTTTGTCTTCGTTAACTGTACTAATATTAAATCATTTAACGAAAATGTTTTAGTAAGGGGAAACAATAATGACAGTGTAAGGGTAAAATAAAAAGATCTGCAGCTGTTTCTGCCGGGTGTTAAGGGTTTAGACAGTATTTCGTTCGAAAGGGCCACTATCTCTATCTTATCCATCGAATGTAGGGAAAACTCGAGGCTTAACTGCGACAAATTCTTTCCGATTTGGTCGCGTAGTTGTAAAATGGGTCTTTCAACAGATTTGATCAACTGTTATAAGTCTACGTTGGTTTTAACTTTCCTCGACATCAATTTGAATAAGAACTGTTACAATTTTAAGGTCTCGGTAAAATAATATCAAAAACTAATTGTAGTTTTTAAATGCAAAGTGAAAAAGCAAAGTCAATACACAAGCAGGTTATAGTAGTACTATTTAAATTAGGCGCTTCGGCTATATTCATCAAGCTTAGGAAAACCAAATTTATTTGAAAGATATATCTCTATAGAGTTGTTATAACATAATTAATCATTTCGCTTAAATTTAGATTAGGTCAGCTAATTTAAACATAAAAATATAAAGTGTAAAAAGAGTAAAAAGTGTAAATCCGAAGCGCATAATTTAAATAGTAGTTCTGTACTTTGTCAATGGTTAGAGACAACCATTTCCTATAGACGATATAGATGTTTTTTGCTGGGTTTTATAAAATGTGTGCAAGTTTATGCTACCCTATCTTACAGCACAATTATTACATTTATTCAAGTAACATAGCAGGTTAAACCCCTTGGAGTTACAAGCTTAATTATTCTAAACATTGTAATCATTTAAATTAAAAATTAAAAGTTGTAATTAAGATATTTTATTGCGCTAGATTTAAATGACGATAAACTATTTGCAAATATTTCGACATCTAGTATCTGAGCATGTCATTGAGTACACAAATGATTACAATTACATAATAAACCTTTAACTATATAACAGAAAAAAATATTATAACCTGCTTATGATAGGTTGGAATAAAACATAAGTACTGACAGACAATTTTAAGCATGGGAACAAGTAAATCCCATAATTATCTACCAACCGCATCTTGTTCAAATTACTATATTTAAAACTTTGGATATAAATATTTTCACGCTTGAGTTGTGTTATTGTATATTATGAAGCAAAACATGACAATTTTTTTTTCATTAATTAATCTTAAAAGCATTGCTTTTAACGCTGTTTCTATTGAGAGTATCCGTGATTTTTAACAAAATAATCAAGAGGATTTTGACCCAAATGCACCAGGTATAAAAAACATTTTTTGAAGGAGAGTACTGCAACAGCACAGTGATAAGTGACGATAATTTTATTATGTAGATATGTACTGTATAAATACCTTCAAACATTGTAAAATATTATTATTGCAGTGAACAGAAACAAAACACGATATTTATAGTATAATTTTATTACCACCGTCAAAACCCTGATCTTGGAAGTAAGACCCTACGAGCTCTTACAACATCATGGAGCTGGTATGGTAATTTTGCATTTCAAACATGTTTAATGTGGTAACTTAAAATTAAATGTAAAATAGCGGCCCGCCCTGGCTCCGCATGGTTATAAAATATACTCGTACCTATAAACCTTCCTCTTCAACCATTTCATCTATTAAAAAAACCGGATCTCAATCCGTTTGTACTTTTAAAGATTGATGCATACAAAGGGACATAGGGACAGAGGAAGCGACTTTGCTTTATACTATGTAGTGATGACCAGTTTTTATACAGTCATATTATGCAATTGAAAAATATTGATTTGAATGAGGTTTTAAAAATCTTATAAGCATAAATATATTAGAAATCTTAAGACTTCATTCATTCATATTTATTTATATACAAGTGCTATTCGACTAACCAATCGTCATAAAAACATATTCTCTGTGGTTACAAGATACAAAACGTATACAAGCAATTAGTAAAATATTTTAGTGTTTCCATATCGTAAAATACGGAGACAAAGTAAATTACCAGTTGTACGTCATTTGGCGCGTAATTGCAACGCGCAGCTGACGCGTCGGCACGTGCTACGCGGCTACGGCTACGGGCTACGGGCTACGGTGCTATTGATATTGTAATATGGAAATGCATTTGAAATTGAACTTTACATTTTGTAGTTAAAGATAAAAATCGATCATCTAGTTTTAGGCCTGAAAACTACTTAATTTTGTTATATTCACTAACGAAGTTTTGCTTCAAGTACTGCATTGTGTACGCAAGTGATTACTAATTGTAAATGTAACGCTGCTCACAAAGAGGTTGGAAAGGTGTAAACAGTTCACTATTTTTAGCCGAATGCTAATCTCATGTTGTGATAGCATAAGCATTGCATTGCAGACCTATTTGTAAACAGAAGTGTCGGGCAACGTTGTTTTTATAAGAAAATAGAAAAACACAATTGGAGATGTCCAACTGAAATAAACAACGTACAGAAAGCCTACCTACCTGTCCTACCTACCTACATGTCCACCAAGTGCCAAGAATGTAAAAGTGCAATGTACTTAATTCTTAACTAAGGCTATATAATACTTTAATATATATAATTTTTTATAATAATTTTTTTTTTGTTTAAAAAGAACGAATTATTAACAACAAAACGACAGCCGTTTATCTCAAGAATCACGTATAGGCTGTTATTTGATGAAGAGTTCCTTGGTTTAACTTGGAAGAGCTTCATTATATCTTTACTAAGAAATTTCCAATCCGAAACATTTCATTCAAATCCTTTTTATTGAATCAGGCGTTACTTTGAGGAAATCCATTATAAAAGATGTAAAATAAGCCTTTATTTTTACATAAAGGCTTATTTTACATCATTCAAATCCGATAATTTTTTTGAGAAAATCGTAAAAATATAGACATACAAACAATCATATATACGGGTCGAACACAGATCGTCCTGTTTTGATTTTAATAATGGATAGTCGAGTTTCGCAACGACTCACTCGGATTGATACCTCTACTACCTTACAATTCGGAGGATATGGTAGCCGGTAAACTTACTTTTGGTCGTGGCCAAAATCCCGGCCTCAGGTTGGCAGCATTATAATTTCTTACCATCGAGAAATTCCAAAACCGCTTTAAAACCGAAACAGTTTTTAGCCGTAACAAATTATAGCCTAAATCATTTTTTTTGATTTCTCTCTGAAGAGCCCAAATATATCCTTTCATGTAAACTTTTGCCAAGAAATTTCCAATCTAGTAAAGAACATTCCGTTCATATCCGATTAAAAGTTATAGAGAAAATCATAAACATACAAACAACCACACATACGGATTGAACGTTGAACCTCCTCTTTTAATATCGGTTAAAAAAGTTAAACATGAATGTACTTAAAAGTCATGTATGTTTTCACAAATCATTTTCATACCCATGAAGCTTTGTGAGTACATACAAACGCAGATAATTAAGGAGCATGAAAACGTTTTGAATATTTTATGAATATTTCATGTTTGACGACACAACTGAAGAGAAATTAGATGAATTTCCATTTCTACTGAATTTCCATGTGATATGACCACATTGAAAGCGAGCTCCCTAATTATTAGAGCATATATTAGGTTTAAGGGTTTTGAATTAGCTTTAGGGGTGCTAAAATAATTTCGTATTATCATTTTTTTTGGGATAGACATTATAGAACTCTCATGTTAAGACAACATAGATCTTAGGTCCTCAAACTTAATTCATGTAACGGCCACTTTGAAAATCAGTTATTTTGTAGCGTCCCCCAATCCGTTTTTTCTCGACAAAAACCTCAGTGATAACATATCTTTTTTGCCTGAAGTTTAAAAAATAGGTTTCCTTGCCGACCACCTTTTAAGCATCAAACAGCCACAATGGGGCGTTATTGCCCTCTTTGCTCTTTAGGAAAGACTACCATAGACACTGAGGCCTCGTTGTTCTGTATC
Organism: Calephelis virginiensis; assembly: GCA_002245475.1. Lineage (NCBI taxonomy): Eukaryota > Metazoa > Arthropoda > Insecta > Lepidoptera > Riodinidae > Calephelis > Calephelis virginiensis. The sequence continues at coordinate 406,259 of NJDC01000262.1, read as the reverse complement.
CGGGGTGTTAAGTTTATTTCGCAAATAATATGGCTACTCTATCCTCCGGAGTGGAATACGGCACGATCACTATAGTAAAATGTAGCTTTTGTAAAATGTAACTCCGACTTGCTTTCTCCACTTTTAAAAAACTTTCTATTTACCAAGCGAACTTTTCAGCGTAGGACATATTTTAATACAAACTTTGTTTCCTTTCCTTTAGAGATTGATTTAAAAAAAAATAGCCTAAGTTTAATCTCGCTTCTTCAATAATATGTATTTTAAATAAAAGTGTCTTCACGCCCATATTCCCGAAGAGGTAGGCAGAGGCACAACCAGGGTACCCACGACTAGCAGAAGATACTAAGTCCCCCAATGTGATAGGTGGCAAGCCCATCGCCAACTGGGCACATATCCTATTCCGAGCAACATTTTTTTTATTAGAAAATTGGAAAAAACCCAATTTTCTTTTTGTTGCCCTACCCGGGACTCGAACCCGGGACCTCATGCAGTCAAGTCCAACAACTGAACCGCTAGACCACAAAGGCGATATGTATTTTAAATTTAAATAAAATCGATTCAGTAGTGTAGGCGTAAAAGCGTAACATATAGACGGACTTTTTATCTATAATATTAAAATATCTTCACTCCTGTATCCCCGAAGACGTAGGCAGAAGCACAACCAGGGCACCTACGACTAACCGTGACACTAAGACCCACAATGTAATAGGTAGCAAGCCTATCGCCAACCGGGCATTCGATGTACCAAAGCAACGTTGTTCTTCGTCGCTTTATGTAACCCACACCGGGGATCGAACTCGGGACCTCAAGAAGCTAAGTCCGAAGCCAGAGCGCTAGACCACAGTGGTAAACATACATGACCCTTATAAATATACTTGGTAAATTCCATTAAATTCCAATACTGAAAATGAATGAAAATAATGACAATTGACAACTACCATCCATGTCGTCCATCAACGTTGTATCTTACCATAATATGATAAAGAGGAAAAAAAATATTGCTTGTTGGCATTAAAGAGACTAAAACTACGGGACTAATTTAATTCTTTTACCGTCAAAATTCCACATTATTACTAATCAATATATTATATTATGTAGTAGATGCCCTGGTTCTACCTCTGTCTATCACTCTTGGGATACGTGCGTGAAGATGTTTTGTAGAAAATAATACAAATGTGCACTCGTCCGAAGTCCGAACGGTCCGTAATACAAAAAAGTGGTACATAGGCTAGGAACTTCAGGGATAAATAAAAAAGACAAAACTTCCACATATTTGTGTTACAATTAATCAAATTTATTTGCCCGTCATGTTCGCTCGCGAAATTCGTTTGATTTTATTCCCGTCATTCAGCTAAGCGCAGGTTGAGCCACCGATCACAACAAAACCATGATCCCGCCACATTGCGCGTGTAATTGCGCCGCGCGAGCAGAGCGTACCCCTATTAATCTCGCTATCACTCGATAAAACGCAAGTCACCATAAAATGTAATACTCACACGGCTTTCATTTTACTGCGTGGGGATTTTAAATTATATTAATGGATGGTTTCGAAAATTGTTTGAGAAAATTTCCTTTTCGCGCAATACATGGGATGGGAACGACATCGAAAAAAAGAGTAACAATACTTTTTTACAACACTTTTTTATCATAGTGGCTATTTTGGCGATCGATAAAAGCAAATAAATTTTAGTAGTATAGTTTACTTACATTTTGTATAGATGGCGTTAATTACAATATTTATAGTGCAGACTATGTTTCCATCAGAATCCATAGACGTCTCACATCTTTTTTATGACAGAAAAGCGGCCCGCATGGCTTCGCAAGTTGGCTGACAAACTATTAAAAATGCTTAAAAACGAAGTTGTTTCCCTAATGACAATCTTCTGCCACCCTTTGGTAGACTTTTAAGTCCTCTCAGTCTAAGTCTAAGACTAAGAACTCACGAAGCGATTTTCGCCCGCGCCCGCGACGATCGCGGAACTGCTTTTTTATTTCAAAAAATACGAGACCGTTAATTTATGTGGTCACATAGCCGTCTCGGTCGAAATCATCGCAAGCAAACTTGTACAATTCTACCGCGTAGCGGGAACCATAGACAACCGTGGGCGCTGCGGGTGTAAAACGCGCCATGAAATGTGCTCTTACTTTTTGCATATAAATCTACATTGTACAGAACCTGCGGGCCCGCAACCGCCGCGGGCACGGGTAAAAACCGTGCCGTGAGTTTTTAGGCTTACTGCCAATAGTAACAATATATCTAAGATAAGAGATATGGTTATTATAGATTAGTAACCAGGCAACCACTGTTATTTTTTCATGAGCAACAAAAACATCTTAAAAATGAAACTCTATTAGGCCTATCTCTATCTGTAGATATGTTACTAATATTGACCGTAAGATGACAAATTTAAGATCTACGTTAGAGATTTCATAGAAAAAACACATCTAAAGTAATATTTAAGCAACGTAGTAATATAATATATACATTTAATAAAATACTTATTACATCAAATGCATTAAATATACATAATATGTAGTTAGTTAATTAACAAAAGTCAAAATAATAACTTTGAAATAAGTATCATGCATACTTATATAATCAATAAAATATGAATGGTCTGGCACGTAAAAGAAAATTAGAAAGAACTAACGAGAGTTTATCGGCGCGGAACAACTAGTCTAGTAGGTTTAATATGAACACCCTTAAAAATATTAGATTAGCCTTCGCGTATGAGTAATTACGCTCGTATTACTTATTACATGATGTCAATTTTAGTTACAAGAGCGAGGGTGAGACAGCAGGCGAGTACTCGTGAGCAGAACATCCGAGCCAAATTGAATTAACGCTAACACCGACAACGAGCCAGTTTCCGCTGCTAACAAACTACGACGTCAACTGCTGTTAAAATACGGTGGGTACTTCCAAACCGACTTTTGGAATCTTTATGAAATGTCCTTTAAATAATAGTTACGTTCTTTTGAAATTACCTCGTTTAATAAAAAGGAAACATTACAAACCAGTTTCGTTTTAAAGAAGTTCGTAGATGCAAGAGAAAGAAACGTATTCACATTTCTTAAATATAATAAATTAAATACAATATTAAATATTTAAACCTATCCTACTATGGGATCTTCGGCTAGTCGTGGGTGCCCTGGTTGTGCCTCTGCCTACCTCTTCGGGGATATGGGCGTGAAGATACTTTGCAATATTTTACTAGAACAAATTAAGTACGTTACTACGTAGCGAAGTTTCATCTAAATCTAAGTTTTTGTGTGAAAGAGTAAAAAAACATAAATCTAGCCTCACAATCTTTAAACTTAAAACATAACTAGAACTATCACCTCTGCGGTCTAGAGGTCCAGCGTCGGACATGACTTCTTGAAACCAAGGTCAGGCAACAAAAAAAATTAGAAAATGTATTTTTCCAATTTTCATATAAAATAACGTAGCCCGGGGTTGCATATGTGCTCCGTTGGCGATAGGTTTGCCGCTTATCACGATATGGGACTTAGTCACAGACTTAGTTTCTTCGACTAGTTGTGGGTGCCCTAATTGTGTCTCTGCCTAGCTCTTCGGGGATATAGGCGTAAACATATTTTAAAAACATGCAATAAAAATAATGTTCACGTAAACAGATAAATACTATACATATAAAATATAGCGAATGCGATGTATAATGTTTAGACGCGTTTTAGTAGCATTTTCAAAAGCTTTTATTTATTTAACTTGGAACGCATGTATCTTTGTCCAGGTGGAATCGTACAATTTGAATTTAATCAACTTCCTGATTATCGATTAAGCTGAAAATCAGATGACGTTGCAAAATTACTGTGATATCGAAGTAATCTAATGACAGCATTTGAAGGTTGTAAAATATCTCTAAAATTCCCCAACATTATCGTGGTTGAACTCATTTTTAAGTCCTGATTAGTACTTCGTAAGGCTACTGCTGGCAATAGCTCTAGCACAAAAAAGTTATACACAAAAATACATTTTTTGTTAATAACATATTATTTTTTTATAATGTTGGTAAGAAATTGTTGGTGCGCTGCGAACCTGTGGCTGGGATGTTAGTCCTCGAGCAAAAATAAGTTTTCCGGCCACCTTACCCTCCGAACCGAAACACGTCAATGGCAATCACTGACATTATGGCGGCAGGAATAAATATTACATCAGCTTTCGCTTAAGCAATTACGATCCACATATGATTTATTATTATGTGATGTCAATTTTGGTAACAAGAGTGGAGTGAAGGTTGGACAATTGGCGAGTACTCGCACGCAAAGCATCGGGGTAAAATTGAATTGGCGCTAAAGCCGACGACGAACCAGTTTGCGCTTCTAACAAGCTACGACGTCAACTATCGATAAAATACTCACCCTATACGTGATTGAATACGTAGTGTAGTTTTAATAGCTGTTTTATTTTACCTGAAATTAAGGAAAATATTTTAAAATGTTAATAAATATGATAAATCAAACGTAACATACATATCACTAATGTATCATACTGCGTATGTTCGTGTATGCTTTTTTTATAAAATAGTATGATAACAATACGTTTAATTTCATTTTTTATTTTATAAAATTACAAAATATTTATAATAATGAAATAATGGTCCGAAAATAATGTACAAGTAATTTTCGTATTGCTTATTTATGTGTTTATGTTAAATATATTGTAGATCACGAAAATTTTAAACAATACCATTTTGTGATTCTTGCTCGTTGTTGTCCTTATTTAGGACCGATTTAATCCTATTCTAGAAGCTTGTTCAAAGTTTAATATTTAAACTACAGTAACTCGGACGCGGAAAGCTAAAAACCAGTGTTAAGGTAGATTGAGCCTCAACAAATACTGAGCTTTTCCTTGGCGGACTCATGTAACTCTGTCCACACTTTGTCTCTATATCTTACTATCACTTACTTTTGTACGTTATTTAAGTTCCTTATGTAATGTTATGTTAACTTGAAAGCTACTTTTTGTAGCTAAATTGCTACATATATCATATATTTATTAATTTTATTCATCATCTGTCAGAGATCGCTTATTAGCGATTAAATTCCCTTTTTGTGCTAATACTAGTCATGTCAAATTGCACTTTGTGTTTTTTGTGTTAAAGATTTTTTTATGGATCGCAATAATGTGTTCATCCAATGTTATAAACAGTAAAAAAAATAATAGAAAGTTTACATTCAAGAGTTTTACGTAATAAACCAAAATAATGTTTTATTTATAATTTGTGGCTTAGTTGTTTAGCTGTGTGTCATATCGGCTGGTGAAACATCTATGCAATTTTCATTACTTGTAATATAAAAGAGGATCGCTTCTGTGGTCTAGCGGTTCAGTTGTTGGACTTGACTGCATGAGGTCCCGGGTTTGAACCCCGCGTCAGACAACAAAAAGAAAATTGGATTTTTCCAATTTTCTAATAAAAAAAATGTTGCTCGGCATTGGAAATGTGCCCGGTTGGCGATAGGCTTGCCACCTACCACATTGTGGGACTCAGTATCTTCGGCTAGTCGTGGGTGCCCTGGTTGTGCCTCTGCCTACCCCTTCGGGGATATGGGCGTAAAATTGCTTTTTTTTTTAATTTTTTTAGTAAGAAAATAGCTTGGCGTAGCTATTTAGAGTGCAGATTGGTGCAATAATCCTATAGATTTAAAGTGTGGCTCTTTATGAGATCTGATAACTTGACAGTGTGTTTTTATTTTAGCACGTGCCCTGTGCTTGGGTTAAATTTCTGTAATTTTTCAAAGAAAAAAAAATCTGAAAAAATATAGTGGGGATAATTTTTTTCTTTCTTTAAAAATTTATAGAAACTTGACAGTGTGTAATAGGGCTGACAATTCGGCTCGCCCACAAGTAAGAGAGGTAGGGAAAGGCACAATCAGGGCACCCAAGACTAGCCGACTACAATAAGTCACACACACAGTCTAACATAATAGTCACACAAAAAAGACAGTGTGTTTGTATTGTTTGTCTTTTATAAGTACGAATTTCTCATTTCAGTTTCAAATCAAGAAAATACATGAGATATGAATATTTTTTGACATAAAATGCTAGGAAACTAAAAATAAACTTAATAAACTAAAAATAAACTTAATAAACTAAAAATAAACTTAATAAATATGAATTAGATATGCTTAGTTTGCAGGCTGAAATTAGTAGTTTAGAAAATTCTTTGCATTGCATTACATGTAAATATGAACTGGCACAAAAGGAAATTAAAGAACACATTTTAGCTGTTAATAGCTTGGTTGATTTATGTCAATATAACGAAGATAGGTGTAACTCATTGTTTGAAAATCATTTACTTTACCATACACCTTCCAAACCAAACTTCTCTAAATCAGTTTCAACGACAAAATCAGTCAAGCCTCTCTTATCTATATGTCAGCTTGAAAACTTGAGCAAAGCGTTTCATAACAATGATTATAACAAAGAGAATAAGAAAATAATTATGTATAGTGATGAAATTGGTAAAAATATGGGTGCAATTTTGACAGAGAAACTTAGTACTCCGGTGTGTAATTTTTGCATGCCGGGGGCTAACATTTCTCAAATATTAAATAAAGTAATTTCCAGTACTTTTAATAAAAACACTGTATTAATACTTTGTATTGGGAGAAGAGGAAACACAAATTTAATTGATTTAAAAAAATATTTCAATAATTTATCTGTTTTAAATGTTAAAAAAAAATATCTTTTTGCATTACCCTATAGTAAAAATTTGCCACAGGCCGAAAATAATATTCGATATAAATGTAATTTGAAATTACAGACTATGTCAATTTATGACAGTAAATTTGAGTTTATTGACTCAAATTCATTTGCTAGAATTAATTATTTAATGACAAAAGATAGTTATTATCTTTCTACCTACTTTAAAAGACAAATAGCATTATCGCTATATACTTTTATATTTAAGAGAGCCAAGTACTTGGCTAACACAACTGCTTCTATTGAGCAGTCAAGTAATACTTTTAATTTTAAACATGACCCAAGTAATTTAAACTACTTGGTGAGACAATAGAGATAACCTCTAGCAACATTTTACATAAAATGAACCCATCAGCATATAATAAAAATAAAGATATTTGTAATTTAAACCTGTTACACCAAAATATTCAAGGACTGATGGGCAAAGATTTAGAATTGGAGTTGTTTATGAACTGTAATAATGTTGATATTTTGTGTATAACTGAACATTGGCTTAAGAGCCATCAGCTCATGTTCAACTTCAATAGTCACCAGGTTGCTAGCTCGTTCAATAGATCAACGATGATACATGGTGGCTCATTGATTATAGTGAGTAAAAATATTAAATTTAAAGAACGTAAAGACATTGTAAGCCTTTCTGTTGAACGAGTTATTGAGATTGCTTGTATTGAGTTTGAGCAATTTATTGTGTTAAGTGTATACAAGCCCCCTTGCGCATCTTATGATGATTTTGAAAGCAAAATGGAAGAGATATTATTTAAAACTTCTAATTCAAAGTCAAATATTATAATCTGTGATGACTTTAATATAAACATTTTAGAACCATCAACACTTTCTTTAAAATTTTTAAATCTCTTTAGGTCATATAACTTGCACAACATTTTCTTTGAGCCTACCAGAATAACTGCTACAAGTGCCACTTGCATCGATAATATATTTACAAATATGAAACCCTTTAACAAAAATGTTATTAGCAAAATGGAGTCGGATCACTGTGGTTTATTTGTCAAACTATCGAGGACTCCGCAAAAAGCTCAAAGAAAAAACATTGTTTTTGTCCCTATCAGTGCTAGCCGACTAAAAAGATTTGAAACTGCCTTATTGGAAAAATTACCAATGTTGCCGTATCATGATGATCCAAATGAATTATATAATTCATTGTTTACATTAATTCAAACTGTTCATCATCAGACATTCACACCTAAGAAAATGTCAATCAATACTAATCGAAGAGCGTTTAGTGAATGGGCAACATTGAGAATTTATAAAAGTAGAAAAAGATTATTTGAGTTGTATAATGAAAGAATATATAACCACACCATTGTATTTAAAGAATATGTAAAAAAATATTCAAAAATTTTCAAAAAGGCTTGTACCACTGCTAAATCCTTGTATTTGAAAAATACTATTAAACAGTCTTCAAATAAAATAAAAACTACATGGAACATTATCAATTGTGAAACCGGGAAAACCAGAATGTTTCATTATGACTACAGTTTGAAGATTGACAATGTGGACATAAAAGGTGAATTGGACGTTGCAATGCAGTTTGAACATTTTTTCACCAATGTTGCAGCAGAAACTACTAGAGTTCTTAACTCTTCACCAATCATTGCAGAATCATTATTGAAGCAACATGTAACAGAGTGTAACAATAATTTTGAAATTTCGTTGGTTGATAAAAATGACATAATAAAAGTCTTTAATTCATTAAAAATGAAGAATACTTTAGATTTATGGGGTCATTCTCTAAAAATGGTTGCTTCAGTAATAAATGTAGTTGCTCCTTACCTAGCTGTAATATTCAATTGTTGTGTTTCAAATGGCGTTTTTCCTGACCTAATGAAAATTAGTAAGGTTATACCTCTATTTAAATCTGGTAGTTCGTCTGATCCCACCAACTATCGACCTATCTCCGTTCTGCCTACCCTTGGTAAAATATTTGAAAAAATAATACTTAATCAAATGTTATTACATTTTAACCTATTGGGGTTATTTCATAATAAACAATTTGGTTTTACAAGGGGTAGATCAACAGTCGATGCTGGTGTTGAATTGTTAAAGAATATTTATGAAGCCTTGGAGGACTCTCAGGATACACTCGGTGTATTCTGTGATTTGTCCAAGGCATTTGATTGCGTTAACCATGATACTCTGATCAGGAAACTTCGCCATTATGGAATTAAAAATAAGTCACTCGATCTTCTGATTTCTTATTTGAGCGGGAGAATTCAGAAAGTCGAGATTAATGGTGTAAAATCGACAGGTGCTGCTGTTACCATGGGTGTCCCCCAGGGCTCCATTCTGGGACCATTTTTGTTTCTCATATACATAAATGACTTGCCTTACTACGTAAAGGATAATCATGGAATAGTGCTGTTTGCGGATGACACTTCACTTTTATTTAAAGTGAAAAGACAACTGGGTAAGTATGACGAAACGAACGATGCTATTTCAAAAGTTGTACACTGGTTCAATGTAAACAATCTCTTTCTAAATGAAAAAAAAAACTAAGTGCATAAAATTTTCAATGCCTAACGTAAGGCAAGTAGATACCAATGTACAACTCAATGGGAACAAACTGGACCTAGTAGATTCCACCACATTTTTAGGAATCACTGTAGATAAAAAGTTACAGTGGGGCCCGCACATTGCAAAACTTGCCATCAAATTGAGCTCAGTAGCGTACGCTGTTAAGAAAATAAGGCAGTTAACAGATGTCGACACTGATAGAATTGTGTATTTTAATTATTTCCACAGCATCATGTCCTATGGCATTTGTGATGTACATGCTGTAAACACAAGGAATAAAAACAATCTTGTTGTGCATAAGGCTCGTCTCCACAGAATCAGTATTTCTTTCATGGGCCAATGTATACGTTTTTACAATAAACTTCCCGAGCATATTAAAGACTTACCATTTAATAAATTTAAAAAATGTATTAAGATAAAGTTGTATGGTAAGGGTTATTATAAGATTTCAGAATATTTAGAAGACAGAAATGCTTGGGATTAATTGCTCCTCATGCCAATCTCTGCAAATTATTTGTGAATGTAATAAACTTTTGTAAATTAGATTTATAAGAAAAAAGACAAGCCCGCTGAGTTTCTTTCGCCGGATCTTCTCAGTGAGTGGCCGCGTTCCGATCCGGTGGTAGTTTTTAGAATTATATAGACGCGTTACAAGAATCTGTATATGGATCTACGTAATAAAAGCTATTTTGAATTTGAATTTGAAATTAGGAAGTATGAAATAAATAATCAAGTGCCTATATTTATAAGAAAAGAGTTTTATAGTCGGGAAAATAAGCCTAAGGAGGCATTACACCGACTGGTAGTTCAGAGAAAACACATTTGTCTTGTCCTGACCCGTTAGCGTATATTACAGTGTGCTGAGACATCGCCCGCTGTGTTCTTAACTTTGTTTCTCTAACATTAAGGGATTGTTCGTATTTCACGATTAAATGTAGAAACCTCTCGATATTAAATCGATTTTATTGCGCTTTTGTAGTATCGTTAATTTTCTATTATATAAATATGTCAAACTTTATTAATTTAAGCATTTGGATGTTTATTTGTTATTTAACACTAAACTGATTGCAACAAAGTTCGACATATGGATTTTTTTATGATGTTGGAAGGTAAACAAGCAGACGGATTTCCTGATGGTAAGAAATTCACTCCGCCTAGAGACACCAAAGGTGGTAATGGTGCGTTGCCACCCTGAGGCCGGGATGTTAGGCCTCGAGCAAAAGTAAGTTTACCGGCTACCTTACCCTCCGAACCGGAACACGTAATAACGTAATGGCGGCAGGAATAGGTAAGGCGTTTTTACCAATACGGGTTAGTCGCTGCGAAACTCTACCACCTAGTCAGATGTCACGGTGCTAGTGACGGTAAGCCTATGCTCGCCTTTTACGAGCTGCCTGACAGGAAGGCACATGGTCTATTCTGCAAAGGAGCTCAAAATTGGATACAATTCAACGGTTTTGGGATAATGCGGGCAATGCTGCAGCCGGATTTTGTTACCTTCGACTAAATTATATTCCAATCCCACGAGTTTCAACAAAAATTTTATGTAACCTGAAAAAAACAAGGTATAGCCGCGAAAAACAAATATGCTGTATTAAATATGCTAAGGATTAAATATAGACAAGAACCCCTCGTTTCCCATGTTGGTCCAGTTCCGCTGAGTAGAATAGACCGTCTGCCTCTCTACCAGGCAGCTCGTAAGAGACCAGCACAGGTTAAGATATAGGCCCGTCAACTAGACCACTGGTGGTAGAGTGCTGTTCAGGAAGGGATCCACCGCCTTACCTATGCCGGCCGTCATAACGACACTGTCATGCTTTGGAGGGTAGGGCAGCCGGTAGATTTGGATCATAGACTAACATCACGGACGCAGGACAACAACCCACCTGTAACATCTATGGTGTCTCTAGGCCGCGGTAGTCTCTACCATCTCTTACTCACGACTTTTTGGAACTAGCAAATCAATAAGCTACGTTTTTTTTATTTTCAAAATAATATACCATGATATATATTTATAACTATAGTTATTGTTAAGGTATTATTATAATTGATGCGTTCATTTTGCATATTATGCCGTTAATTACACCGAGCTACAAAATACAGGTTACCCATCTATTCGTGTTTCGTGATTGAGCTGTGTCCTGGGGTAATCTGTGGTTTATATTCATGCCAAGAATAAGATCTTTTCTGTTTTTTTCTAATAAATAAAATTGAAAGTAGATAACTTTAACTGTCTCTGGAAGTAGTATAAGTCATGTTTTACCAAAATCCGCATAGTTACAAACTTACAGGAATTAACATAACATGTCCGCATACTATAGGACATAACTACCCGCATTATCGGTAAAAGAAAGGAATTAAAAATTTCGCTACAGGACTTGAGTCCTCTGTAGCTCGAATGATTAGAACATTCATCGGTTTGAAACGAAAGGTTCAAATTTCAATTTTTTAGTACTATTGTCGGAATTCACAATTGTTGTGATTATGGTTTTCAATATTGTGTACAATTTTTTTTAAATAATAGAAGAAGGCGTTACTTTGCGGAAATCCATACTTAAATCTAAATAAAATTATTTAATTTGCAATTTTCCGCCAAACATTTTTTTTTTTAAATTTTTTGGCGGAAAATTGCAAATTAAATAATTTTATTTAGATTTACAATTTTTTTGTTCTTTAGAAGTTTACAGTATCATATTTTAAGGCAATCATTATAATCATCATATTGGCGTTAATTTCAATTATTCTCTAAGTTTAAGTTGGGAAAGCAAGATCCGATTTCCTAAGCATTCTCCTTAACTTCGGACGGTCTTAAGCATCTCTAATAGTAAGCCTAATTACGTACATGCCTAGTTCTACGATATCGAGCAGGCAGGTAGGGCCATCTCTTACAGACTTTCAGTGACTTACTGAGATTGAATTTCTCACATGAGCAACGCACCGTTAACATATTAGGTGTTTAATAAGTGTAATTTCTTATTCAAGAAATCCGTCTGCTTGTCGACATTCCAAGTTTCACTACAAAAAGCATATGGTTAAAGCTCAAATATGATTATTATATTTCACATTCAGAACAAAGACTGGCGCCAAAAAGTCTCCACACTTTTATCCCCTCTAAATCTTCCAGCACACGGTGTCATAATGCAAGTAACAAACATGTCTGCGTGCGTCGCGCTGTTAAGTGGTTTGGAAGAAAACATCGGAAAAACTTTTATTATTGTCACAGGCTGTTTATGGCTAGAGTATTAGGAATGAATCTCTGATTAGTTCTTAGCAAAGCCATTTGCCTGTAGATAGTGCCAGTGAATTGTGATAAGCAAAGTTTGTTCAGTATGTTCTTATATTTCAGAGTAATTGTACTTTTTTCTTTTTTTATAGATTTATTGGAGAAGATTTCATCATTTTACAACTACCAAACACACAAAAAAACATAATATCAAACGTAATTCTAATAATTTATTATAAACTAGTGATCGCCCATTTGTCGAAACTCGACCATAATAAATTTTAATTATAAGTTATTCAACGTAAATTATTAAATGTAATGTTGAAACATTATTAAGGTTCTATTGCCAGTTATATTTTTGAAAAAAACGCCAACTGCTTTGTTTCCAGACTTTATAAATACAGTTTATGCGCTATCTGTGATCTTTTGCCGTTATTAATATATTTGTTTGTGTGTGTCAAATGCATAGTCATGTTTTATTTTTTGATTTAGTGCGCTTTATGAGCGTTATTATTAAAAATATTAGCATTATGCACTTTTCCTACAAGTCACCCTTTAATGTTGTACGATAATAACAAACGACTCCTCACTCGGTTATGTTATTTCAAACCCTTCTATATTTATTATTTTGGGGTACTTACACTGGAAAATAATTTACATATATGTATTTTACTTCGTTGGCGCTTGCTATAGGTAACTTATAAATATTGGCATTTCATATTTTAATTATTAATTTTTTAGATCATTTTTCATTATCGCCTATGTGGTCTACCAGTCCAGCGTTGGACTTGACTTCTTAAGATCCCGGGTTCGATTCCCTGGTCAGGCAACTAACAAAATAGAACATTGTTTATTTTCAATTTTCTAATAAGGATAACGTTGCCCTGGTTAAAAAGTGTCTTTAATGGCGGAAATCGTGATGCTTCTTTAAATATTACGTTTTAACCAGACATTATCCTTTAAAAAGTGATATGTAGATAATTTATAAAAAATAATGTAGTAACTACATACTGTATAAATTGTTATGTTTGTTAAACTCAGAGCGGCTTTGATCCATGTCTAATGACGCGGTATTTGCAGATTTACTACCCTTAGATGACAAGCTTATATGGTTTGTGTGTGAAAAGTTTTCCAGGAATACTTAGAATTCGAGTACTTGTTGAATTTTCAAGAAATAGGTTGAAATTAGTAAACTAGTTTCTACAGATTTACGAGTGTTTAGACCTACACATAAAAAACATTTTCCATTTTATAATACTTTATATAAAAACCCACACCAATGCCAACAAAAGTGCAAATCAGAGCTTATCTCGAAAAAAATTTCATTAATTTGGGAAACTTCAAACAATTTTCTTTTGACCTGAGACTCGAAAATGAAAAATTATTTCTTAAATTTTTACTTCACTTAAAATCTGCACAACGTTGTAGTCGACGACCGCTTTATTATTTATGACAAGGAACACGAAACTCATCTCGAGTTATAAACTTCTTGGAATTTCTCCTGAAGTAATACAGAGCTATTATTATGATGTCCCCACAAAAAATATTCGATGGAGCTTGGGGTATGGGGTCCTTCGCGGAATATAGTCGGACAGTAGAGTTCGCAGGGGACAGACGTCGCCGTCAGCCTTCAAATTAACTTCGTCAATTCGCTAAAACTCAGAAATTAAATAAGGAACGAATAAAACAATTTCAAAAGTTTTACTTGTACGTGTTTGTTATACGTTATATTTCTCTGATAAGGTTATCTTTTCAGTATTTATCAAGTTTTATAGCTAAGATCGATTATAAAAGACGAGTTAGTTTGTCCATCCATTAAACAAATGGCAACGTTACTTAAATACCATTGTAGAAATCAATTAAACCCAAAAAACAATTAATATTTTTTTCTTTTTTTCTAGTTTAACACACAAGTTTAGGTATACAAAAAAAATCGTTCAGTAACCTTAGGATAATTTTGAGTTAACAAGTACAGACATTATTTAAAAAAACATTTCACTGATTGTCATGTCATGACTGTTCGGACATGTTTATAGGGTTAAAAAAAGGTTTTAAGGTTGAAAAAGCATACGGTCGTCTTGATAATAAGATAAATATCGCTCACCCAACAACCAGCCAGTATGGAACACGATAATAGCAAAAATTGGGGTTATGATGGTAGAGTGTTACTTCTAGATAGTACATTTAGCGCTGCTATAAAACAATTCCATTTCATTGATTGATATTTTTGTTACATTGTAGCAATGATTATATATTTTATCAATAAAAAAATAAATGATAATTTGAAAATTGCACTAAACTCATTAAGGCTATCAATACATAATTTTCGTTTAATTTATTTCATCAGTTCAGTACTTTTTTTTACGTGTGGAAAATCCCCCCGGATACCCACAGCTCTCGGGGGAGAACGGCGGGTTATGTCGGACTCGAACCGACTAAAAACCACACGATGACCTTCCTGCCGCCCGGCAAGGAGCGAGATGGAGTCGCGTTGGCATTCACCATCTCGCTCCGCGGCTACGGCCCGGTCCTCACCGGGCCTCCTCCCGCGCTGAAAGAGGAGCCACTCCGGCCATTGGAGCCCCGCAGGCGTGCGAGGCCGTGCTGGCCAGAGGAAGTCCCCCGACTCCCCTCGGCAGCCCCGCATCGGAAGCACTTTGAAGGCGGATGAACCGCCTTCTCGCGCCCCCGGTCTGCCTGCGCCGGAGCGGGCCTGAGTTGGGATCGTCCTCCCGGGCCCGATGCGTGGTCTCCTTTTGCGAAGAAGTCATGACGCCACCACCTGCCAGGACCTGTCACTACCGAGCATGGTGTTGACTACACCTCTCTCGGCGATGGAGAGAGGGTCGGGCTACGTCGTCGCCGGTTGGGGGGGAGTATACGGCGACAGGTGCCGCGTTAGGTCCTTCTCATGGGGGACCTGAACGCCAAAGCCCGGGACTGGGACAATCCCTCCACCGACATTCGGAGGGAGATTGTCAGGAAGTGGGCCGTCGCCGTGGGGCTGAGCCTACTAAACAGGGGCTCAGCTCACACGTGGGTCCGTCGTTGACCTCTCGTTCGCCAGTCTGGCCCTGGCAGCCCTAGTCCGAGCTTGGAGGGTGAAACCGGAGGTGGAGACCCTGTCGGACCACAAATACGTCCGATTTGAGGTCTCCACTTCCGATCGTCGGGGAGGGAGGGAAGCGCCGAGGAGTTTCCGGCGCTGGGCCATCGTTCATCTCGACCCAGCAATGGCCGAGAAGGTGGCGATTGTCCAGGCATAGGTCGCCACGCCCGCCCGCATGACAGTGGACGTCGACGCCGCGGCTGCCAGCTTCCGGGAGGCCCTGATGGCGGTGTGCGACGCAGCAATGCTACGCGCTGCGCGCCGCCCGGGCCGCTGGGAGGTGTACTGGTGGAGCTCGGAGCTCGCCGATCTTCGAGCCGCCTGCGCCGCGGCACGACGGTCGTACACCCACCTCAGATGGAGACGTTGAGGCCGTGCGGATGGAGAGCTCTCCGCCTCAGAACTGGAGGCCGAGCGCCTGCTGTACGACGCGTATCACGAAGTGAGACGTGCTTTGCAGCGGGCGATCGGCAAGGCGAAGAGCCGGGCGTGGGGAAGGCGCTAGAGAGCCTGAACCGGGATCCATGGGGACGCCCGTATCGCTCTGTCAGGTGTCAGAAGAGGAGATGGAGGTTGCTGTCGACCGCTTACAGGGTAAGAGGACGGCGCCGGGCCCAGGCGGGGTCCTGGGGTGAATTCTGGACATCGCCCTGGGACCACTTGAGCCACGGCTTCGGGGGCTCTTCGACGCCTGTCTTGCGTCGAGGAGATTTCCGACGCTATGGAAGGAAGGCTGACTGTGCCTCCTGAGGAAGGAGAATCGTCCACCTGATTCTCCATCAGGTTACAGGCCTACACACAAACCATATAAGCTTGTCATCTAAGGGCAGTAAATCTGCAAATACCGCGTCATTAGACATGGATCAAAGCCGCTCTGAGTTTAACAAACATAACAATTTATACAGTAAGTAGTACAGTAGTAGTTACTACATTTTTTATGAATTATCTACATATCACTTTTTAAAGGATAATGTCTAGTCAAAACGTAATATTTAAAGAAGCATCACGATTTCCGCCATTAAAGACACTTTTTAACCAGGGCAACGTTATCCTTATTAGAAAATTGAAAATAAACAATGTTCTATTTTGTTAGTTGCCTGACCAGGGTATCGAACCCGGGATCTTAAGAAGTCAAGTCTGACGCTGGACCGGTAGACCACATAGGCGATAATGAAAAATGATCTAAAAAATTAATAATTAAAATATGAAATGTCAATATTTATAAGTTATAGCAAGCGCCAACGTAGTAAAATACATACACGTAAATTATTTTCCAGTGTAAGTACCCCAAAATAATAAATATAGAAGGGTTTGAAATAACATAACCGAGTGAGGAGTCGTTTGTTATTGTCGTACAACATTAAAGGGTGACTTGTCGCTTCGCTGAGATACCGTCAGTATGGTATTCTTTTCATAAAAACTTCCTGATAAATTGTAATGAATCCTCGACACGAAAATCAACGTCACACTCTTATATAGATGTATATGTACTGTTTAATTCGTCAGCGTATAATAGATTTTCATACAATTTATTTATTAGCCTTTAGGGAAATTATTTTAAAAAAGAAAACTGATTACAATGAAAACTGTTTTAAATCGGGTCTTGATTTGCTAGCGTTCCAAATTTAATCGGCTTTAAAGCGTATCAGATAAACAGACTTTTAGATTTACCTAAAAAGTATCTTCACACTCATATTCCCAAAGCGGTAGGCAGAGGCACCCACGACTAGCCAAAGACACTAAGTCCCTCAATTTCACAGGTAGCAAGCCTATCGCCAACCAGGCACATATCCCATCCCAAATTCTATTTTTTATTATAAAATAGAAAAACACATTTCTGTTTTTATTGTCTAACTGGACTCGAACTTGTGTGAAGTGAAGTCATTCAACATCGGACTACTAAACCATAGAGATAACAGGAAACAAACAACTTTAAACGTGAACAATGGATGGCTAATGATACAAATTTTATTTAGTTACAAGTATCACAAGTAGAAACTATTTTCTTTACTGTCTACAGATTCTACTTAAGTTAATGGATAAGTTGGAAGGCACGGAGTTTACTTTGTGCCTGAAGGTAGACAGACTTGTTCGTGAAGTTTTCTTCGTTAATTTGAACAAGTCAAGATTTACAAACCTGTCAAAAGAGTTTTAGAGAAAAAGTTTTATCTATGTCTACTTTGATCAAGAAACATAGCTATTGAATCTAACTTTTTGTCGTTACTTAAAAGTAAATTGAAATATTGCTGACAACTTCCTTGGGTGCTTTTCGAAATATTGGATTTGGTTAAATGTTCAAATCGACTGCCTCGCTGGTCGAGGGGTTAGCGTATACGCTTAACGCCATCGATCGATTTCTGACAGGGTCATGCATTTGTGTGATAAAAATCTACATATTTGTATTTCTAATTTTTGTTTTTTTCTTTCTTCATATTTCACAGTTTAACTTAATAAATTTACGTGCAAGCGGATTTGAAACTATAGACATTATTAATATAATATTATATCTGCAGTAATTATAGGACAGTAAACAAGAATAAGGCCAGAAAAAAATTCGCCCCAGACAGGATTTGAACCTGTAACCTTTCGTCTCAAGCCGACGAATACTCTAACCATTTGGGCCACTGATGATTCAAATATTGAGTATATTCGGTTCTGAGTACCTACTAAATGATATCATCGTTAGAGAGGAAATTCACATTCGTAATGGCCATAACTTTCGTTTCTCTAACGGTATTTTAGAAAAGTTCTGTCTGGGACGAATTAATTTCTTTCTTCAAAATTTATAGAAGTTTAATCCAAGCACAGGGTACTATAATAAAAATATCTTCAAGAAGGACAAAGACGTTAAGTTAAACACGGGGACCGTTTAGATTTTCGTTTGCAGATTTATAGCCCTAACCCAGATTCATACTTACAGTACATTAAAATGTGGATAACAATTATTGATACCTTTTATTTTTGAGTGTATTAGTACCTTTTATTTATATGTGTATAAGTATATCTTATTGATATATGTAATAATACCACTGATTGATTAATAACCAATAATATAAACTCTGACTTCACACTGAAATGAGACAATGGCGAAAACTGACGTTATATATATAAACTGACATCGGTAATATAAAAGGTTGTGTTGTTAACCTAGGCGATCTAGAACATATCCTTTAATTGCAATAGTGCATTAATCTAGTTAGCTAGAGTTACATAGAAACGAATAAATACTTCGTCATTTTTTAAACATAGATCTTTCAAACGTAGTGCGAAATAATAAAAAATGTGGACAAAGCTACGACAAACAACTAGTATTATATAAATAAAATAAATGCATAAATAAATAAATATAATAAATAAATGATAATATAAATAAAAATAAAATAAATAATATAAATGAATATAATAAATAAATAAATAAAGCACCCGTGTGAAACATTACATGCTTGTGTTAAGGGTGTTAGTCAACGATTCTAATACACAGAAATACAGTATTAGGTACTATTTAAATTATGCGCTTCGGCTATATTCGTAAAGCTTCAGAAATCCGAATGTATTTTAAAGATATCTATATAGAGTTGTTGTATATTACACATAATTAATAATTTTGCTTAAATTTGGATTAAGTCAGCCAATTTAAAAAAAAAGTATAAGGTGTAAAAAGAGTAAAAAGTGTAAAGCCGAAGCGCATAATTTAAATAGTAGTACTGTACTTAAATAGATATAGGAATTTATAAAAAGCATTACCAGACGCAGAAATGCATACACCTAAATGTTTGTCACACACATGACTGCTCTCGTTGAGAATCGAACCCCAGCTTCTTGTGAGTGGATGGCATTTAGTTTACTGTGACTATGGGGAGTAGGTACGCTAACCCCTCGACTACAGGGGTTTTCAAAATACATCATCATATTCCAACCACATTAGAATTATACTTCGGTGCGCGGTACACCGAATTATAATAAATTAAAAGTTAAAAAGGGCCTGGACTAAACTTCATTCGCCTAAGAAATTTAAAGATTTGCATAACAAAGTGAGGTAAAATTTTATTCACGGAATGCGTTGGCTTTTCTAACTTATCTATCTTGAGTGCGACTCGTACATACAAACTACAGGAAAAGGCTTTTTAATGACGGTTTCATCTTTATTTTTTAACATCCTAACATTTAAAAAAAAATATGGGCTTGAGGTTTCTGTCTGTGTGTATGTGTGTGTGACATCATAGCTCCAAAATAAATAAAAGAATTTCGATAAGTTTTTTTGTTAAAAAGTTTGTGTCCCCAAAGAAGTAGGCCCAGGTACAACCAGGACATCCACACCTAGCCGAAGACAATAAGACCCACGATGTAATAGGTGTGATTACACAATAAGCAAACTAAAAATCAGACCCCCTTACAGTATTTGAAAAGTATTATAAGGGGATCAAACAATTCATTTGGTTACTGTACTATGGATTTGTGTATGGTTATGGCTTATTTTAAGTATAAGATGCCTTACCTACACCATGAATGTTATTTTAATATTTAGAAAATTAAAATAATTGTATTTGAAAGAGATGTAGCCAGAACAAATGTAATAGAGTCAATGATGTAGTGCTGGAATAAGTGAATGAAATTGTATATATTACGAGTATTTGGGCATTTAGCAGGGATGTAAGGTACACCGCGGATATAGAGAGGAGAGTGAGTGCAGGGAATAGTGTGAATGGAGCGTTGGGTAAGCTATTCCAATGCGAGGTTGTGAGTCAAGGTGGTAGACTCTGTTTGCATAATTTTGTGCTCATCTCAACGTGTGGTATGGAAGCAAAATATGAGTATGTCAGAAAAAGCATGAGATTAGGATAAAGGAGGTTAAAATTAGAGCGGGTATCGGATATCGTGTTATCGGATTATCGCCTCTGTGGTGTAGCGGTCCAGATGTGCATGAGGTCCCGGGTTCGATTCCGGGTCGGGCAACAAAAAGAAAAAAAGTAGTATCTTCACGCCCATATCCCCGAAGAGGTAGGCAGAGGTACAACCAAGGTATCCACGACTAGCCGAAGACACTAAGTCCCACAATGTGATAGGTGGCAAGCCTATCGCCAACCGGGCACATTTCCAATCAGGACCAACATTTTTTTATTAGAAGAAAAATCCAGTTTTCTTTTTGTTGGCCGACTCGGGATTCGAACCCGGGACCTCATGCAGTTAAGTCCAATACCCGGACCGCTAGACCACAGAGGCGACAAAAAGAAAATTTGGTTTTTCCAATTTTCTAGTAAAAAAAAGTTTCTCGAGATTGGATATGTGCCCAGTTGGCGATAGACTTGCCACCTATCACATTGACTTTAGTGTCTTCGGCTGGTCGTGGGTGCCCTGGTTGTGCCTTTGCCTACCACTTTGGGATTATGGACGTGAAGGTACTTTTTTTTAAAATTAGAGCGGTACAAAAAATCAGTGGTGTAATGCTCGCTGACCGCATTCGTAACGTGACATCCGAGAAAGTGATGGTGTTCAAATAAGATGTGGCATGCTCTTTTACGGTCATGTGGAAAGAATGACAGATGAAAGATTGACAAAGCATATACACAATACCGTATGTACGTATGCAAGACGTACCTACGTCTCGGGAAGATCTAGGTTTGACATTCCACGATCAAACCGATCGAGTATTTTGTGAGAGTGCTGTAAAGAGTCTTTGAAACCGGCGGGTTTGTATGAAACGGGTAACGAATATGAAGAAAGCCAGAAAGGCCTGCAAAGATCGTGAGATATGGCACTCGATACTCTGCAAATCACGTAAGGGACTTGGCGTGAAGATAAGTATGTATAAATATTATTTGACTTTGAATTTAAAATCCAGTTATGCATTCTTAGAAATAGTCCATTTTAAAAGTCATTATAGAAGTCGTTTATAAGAAATCTCTCAACAAGTATTAGAAATGTATAGAATCAATTTATTTACTGTTACAAACTAGTATAAACTTGCCCACTCGCCTCCATTGGCAATTGCTCTAATGGAATTTATTTCATTTTAAACTCATGCTTCTGCAGCCAAAGACTGCTCAGCAAATGCTCATATAACACTGAAACTTCCCGACGACTTAAAATTAAAGTGTTCAACTTCCCCTTCTATAATGAATATGTCTTCAAAAGTTTGTATCTATTATTATTCAGACTAGATTAAATCTGTTCACGAATTATCTTGTCTTGCTTTTTTATTTTATTTTTCATCGCCTCTGTGGTCTCGTGATCCAGCAGTGACTTCTTGATGTCCCGAGTTCGATCCTTGGTTCGGGCAATAATAAATATTAAAAATGAGTATTTTGAATTTTCTGTTAAAAATAACGTTGCCCGGGATATGTGCCCGGTTGGCGATAGGCTTGCCACCTATCACGTTGTGGGACTTTGTGTCTTCGGCTGGTTGGTTGTTGTGGTAGACTGCTACCACTTCGGTGATATGGGCGTGAATATACTTTACTTTTTATTTCTTTAATTTATTTCCTTGTACTAACCAGGCCTACTTAATGTTTTATATTAAAACTTAAAAAATATCCTTTCGGGCTGCATCCATTATTTTGAGTGAATTTTAATTAAAATCTAAACTAAGCCTATTTCAATAGCTACTAAAACTATAAGCTTAAAAACAGAAAGAAAATCTGTGTTAATGAAATGTAAACACGTATTAATTGTGTAGATACTAGCTTAGGTACCTGTGACAATCTTATGGACAAAGCCGGCGCAACAATAAACATAAACAGAAACGTAATCTTAATTAACGAGCAATTAATGAGCTTCACTTATTATTACGTACTAGCCGACCTGGCGAACTTGGTATCACTCAACAGTGTTAGCTACTGACAGGCTTAGAAGAAGCATATGGATTTGTCATCTATAAATACACATACATACAATAATATTATTTATTAAAGCAAAAAAGTATTAAAATAAAAGGAAGAAACAAAACAAGTAAATTAAAATTTATCTTGAAGATTATAAGTCGGTGTACAAAGAAGAGGAGAAGATAAACTTTAAAAATAGAATAGGATAAAGTACACTATGCTCGTTCCAATAGATTATAAAGTAAGAAAACAACAATGATTAAAATCTTAATATTTAGACAAATATAAAACACATCGTTATAACATTATAATCAGTTAAATCACATATTAAAACTTAAAATTAACCTTTCTGTGATTAGATATCATAGTTGGGAGTTTACCTACAGCAACAAGCTATTAAAAAACTAAATTGGGGAACAAAAAGAAAATCCTAATTAACAAATAATCAGTCTCACATATTAAAAGTTAAAAAGTAACCTTTCGGCGCGTACGTGTTCTTTGTCCGCACAACTCCGCAGTTTAGCTCACCTCTAAGCGAGATTTCCTCGGCAACTAATATTAGTCAATTAGGTATTCAGGACGCGCATTGCACACCCGCCCGGCACGTCTGGCTGCAGCTTCACACACGCTTCCGTTCTGCTCCGACCTGACTGCCTGGGGTTGTGTGCAAGATATTGACTCCAAACTTGATATTTAATTACGAAGTTATCTCGAAAAGAAAACAACTCTGAAACTTAGACTTAATCTTGGGGTCACAGAGTGAAGACCTTTTAAGTTTTAATTGTATGTTTCATTTTGATTTTCAGAGGTATTTAAAAACGTTTTCTTTTCTAGAAATAAAACTGGTCATTAGTAATTAAGTATTAAGTGTTAAGTATTAGTTTGAGAAGCAATAGCTAATACGTATCCATTTTTGTATACGTGTCAGCTATCTAGCTTTATTAGCTGTTAAATTTCCAGCCTAGCCTTTTTACTAAACGACGTCACTGCTGGAATACTCTAGCGACTCAGATTATTAGTTTTACTACTAACAAAGGGAGTATTTATAAGGCTGTGCTGAAAAGAAAATTTAAATAAGATGAAATCATTATTATTCATTGTAAGATATAAAGACAAATAGAGCGACATAAACAGGCCAAGGAAAAAAATCATCTTTATAACTGGGATGGAAAATAATCACAAAATATCTGCCCCTCTTGGGAATCAAACGCAAGCCTCATAGATTTTCAATGATTCACACAATTAATACACAGATAGGGATATCCACGCAAATACCTACATTAATGTGTTTGTTCAATTTAAAACATATACAACGATATTTTTCCTTCTAATATGGTTTATGGTGTCTCTTTCATGCTGCCTTTCTTTCTTATTATAGTGAGGGAGATAGCCGTCTATTTGCCTATACTTATCTACTTTTTTAATTTTCTTTATTTAGATATAATGAAGAAAATTACTTACCAAATTTATCTGTTTTCAGTTTTGTTTTCTTGCTTTTAGTTGCTATTTTTTTTTCTAGGGCTGAAATTGTTTTATAGTTATTTTAATGTGTAAATTTCTTACTTCTATTATCTAGCTACGCAAGCTGATATAGTTGTATACCATTTTGCAATATTCATAGCCTACACGGGTTTCCTCAATATTTAATGTTGCTAGCTATTGCCTGTGACTTTACCCCCATTTCAAAAGTAATTTAACTCACAGGACCAATTTAAAAAACTGCATATGACATACACGGCATTAAGAAAGTTCAGTTTAATCTCCGCAGTGACTACCCGTAAAATCTCTTCTGAGCAGTTTCGGGTAGTACGACTTTTATCAAGAGAAATCTCTCTCCTCTCTGCATAATTCATCGCTGTGAAGTTGAAACCGAACCCAAGTCGTAAAAGAAATCGTTCTATGATTTGATATCTTTGGAAACTTGTCGGTTAAAGTACTGTCCGCTGTAGGCTTTATGAATTTATGTCACCAGAAGCTTGAATTACCAGTACCTAAAGGTCATTCTTATAGTATTTACATTCTAAAGGGTCAAAAATAAGCGGGTTTCTTATGGGTAATACTTTTAATGGAGTAAATCTGCACAAACTCGACAATAACTTTGTTATGTCGTCTACGTAAAATTATCCTACTCATATTGTATTGTACGTTTGTATGTTACTTCTTCACACTAAAACTTCTGTACCGATTTTAATGAAATTGGGTTACTCGGATTAACATAGGGAATAGTTTTTATCCCGAAAAAATGTTCCAATGGGACCATTAACCACGCGGGCAACGCCGCGGGCAATAGCTCGTAACTCATATGTGCTGAAATAATTATATTATGCTATATAATACCTTGGGGTCATAATCTACTCAATTAAAAAATATCTTAGAAATAAAAAAATAACCGAGGTATCGAATTCAGAATGGCATTTTTATGTTGGCTGGCAGTTTACATTCACTTTTCAAATTATTGAAAGATTATTTTCCCTAAGATCGTTGCCGGGTTCGATCCCCGGGTCGGGCAACAAAATAAATAAGAAAAGATGTATTTTCAATTTTCTAATAAAAATATCGTTGCCCGCGATTGGACATGTGCCCGGTTGCGAAAGGAATGCTACCTATCGCAGTGTGGAACTTAGTGCCTTCGGCTAGTCGTGGGTGCCCTAGTTGTGCCTCTGCCTTACTCTTCGGAGATAAGGGCGTGAAGATACTTGAAAGAATATATCCTCAAAAAAAATCAGCTTTGTGTGAACGGGATTTGGATTATCGTCACAATCCCAACTTTGCTGCGTTCTGGCACATACTTGTAAGCATTGGAACAGGTTGTAATTTTTTTAGATTGAAAAATATAGATAGACTAATAAATATAAATATGTGTAACGTAAATTGCAATAAGGTAGAGTTAGTATTATAATACGTTTCAATAATAAATATTTTGGAGATAAAAGTACGATTTCAATGATTCGGATAATTCAGAAGTAGTCTCATATAAATTTGACCAAGAATCGAAATCCGTTTTTGGGAACCATATTTTTTTGTTTATTTTACCTAAATTTACCTTTTAATCTGTAAATCTGTAAAAATAAAAAAATATGTTAGAGGCTAGATTTTGCAAATGTGATCTTATGGCCGCTCGTCGATCAACTTAACATCATAATAAGAACCGTGTGTTCAAACGCAGACCAGACTCCAGAGTACAATATATTTTAGCATAATATATTATAAATACAAAATTTAGGGGCATCCATTTGTTAGTTGTGGGACACTACATTTCCATCACATAACAGTAATTAAAGCAACTTTCTAAGAATATTCTTTTTAACTTTGTTCATCCTATCCTATTAATATTATAAATGCGAAAGTTTGTCTGTTTGTTTGTTTGTCACTTCTTTACGCAAAATTTGCTAAACCGATTTTCATTCAATTTGGTACACACATAAAAGGTAACTTGGATTAACGTGTAGGATAGTTTTTATTCCGAAAAAATGTTCCCGTGGGACCATTAGCCAAGCGGGCATCGCCGCGGGCAACAGTTATTAAATAATAAACTTAATTTTAACGTAATAAAGGCAATAATCGTTTGTCGGATCTTAAAATTGTAAAAAATATGACCTACTTCGAAAAAAGAACTACAAAAGTCCATTCTTTATTGGTTATACACAAAAAAACTTTGTTTTTGAAAACCTTTTTCGAATGGTTAGAAATAGCCAACACGAAAATATAATAAAGAATCAAAAGTCGGCATTTAAAATGTTCTCTTAGGTTTCTTTCATGAATCGCAATGCTGAGAAGATATTTTTGGAATTCGTTTAACGCAAACAAGTTTCAGATTACCTTCAGATGCAAGACAAAAAAGAAGTATTGAATTGTTGTACATTGGATTAAAAGCGCTTTGTACTTGTATTTTTATACGAGCATTCCAGGTGTACCAAGTAAATATTATAAATGCAAAAGTGTGTTTATCCTTTTCGCAACAGCAAATGCTACGGTATAAATATGAGTGGAGTTAGGAGACTGTAGAGCGACACTGGGAGTAATTTTGCTAAGTACTAACTAAACTTATTTTAAACGTATAATAACGTAACGTCTTTTTGCAATGACACAAAAACATAAGAGATAGAATCTAAAATGTTTGGTTAAGTCCATCTATTATTTATTATTACTTGTACTGTTTTTAATTAAGTTTTCTTAAAAATACAAAAACCGCTACATATTGTTGCATACAAACTAATCTCACAGTACTTAGTGCTGTATGATTAGTTTGTATGGACTACAGCACTTAGTGCTAGTGTGTGTGTGTGTGTGTGTGTGTGTGTGTGTGTTTGTGTGTGTGCGCGCGCGTGTGTGTGTGTGTGTGTGCATGTGCGTGTGTGTGTGTGTGTGTGTCTGTGCATGTGTGTGTGTTCGTGTGTGTCTGTCGCATAATACATTTTGAATAGATAAACCAATTTCGATGCGCCTAGTTCGATTGTAAGCTTACATGATCGATATGGTTCTTAGTTAGGTACATTGAATGCAAGTTCTGTCAGGGGTTTGGCATTTTTAATTTTATTGTATTTTTTTAAGTTACAAGAACTATCTATTTGTTTCCCTGAAATAAATAAAAAGGTATCATTAGAAAATCCGTCCGCTTACTTGCTTTTAATCTCCGTAACATCTAGGATCCGATCTATTGTATCTAAATATTTATAATGGTTTATAAATCTGCAAAATAAAATCCGAGCCATGTGTTTGGTAATCCGGTAATAAATCATCATAAGGAATAATCACAATAAAGCGGTGGTGAAGCAGCAGGCGAGAATGCGGGGCGACGGCGAGGATCGGACCGATCATGCTCATATATCATGTTACGATTACACGTATCAAATAAACATTACGCCAACTTGTCGGCTTTTATTTCGGAATGTGGCGGTTTCTCTAATAAAATATTTCGGTAGAGCAAAAACATGAAATTGAATTTGTTCTCTTTTGTTTCACAACCATATTGGTTGGAGTAATTTTACTGTAAGTGTTGATGAAGCATTGTTAGCAACATAATTTTTTTTATTATAATGGAAGGCAAACAAGCAGAAATTAAAATTCCCGCATACACATTTTTCCATTACTTTTATTATTACTAAAATGTTAGTAATTATATACAATGAAGTCATTTGAACTTATTTCATTTATATGCGTAAATGAAATTTAATACTGTTACTTCATAACGACAGATTTAAAACATCTAATAAACGATCACAATTCAAATGGCACGCCCAAACTAAGTCATACTACGACGCCCTCTATGACAAACATTCTCGACCAATCAAATCTCGAATAGATTGACTTCACATAATTTTTTAAAAGGAGATTTACGATAAAGTTTAATTATGTTATGTAATCGTGCTGTTAGTAATAGAAAGACGTTAATCATCGGAAAAAATGCGTTAATCTTATGTTTCTCTACATTAAAGTCCCGTAAAAAGTTCTTAGTATTATTTAGTTCATTGAAAAAAAAAAACTGGTATAAATTCTTTAGTAAATAGGATAGAAGTTGTTAGACTTTAGAAATTATGATTTTGTTTAAAAGTAGCTTAACTAGGTTGATTAACTCGCTCATGATTTACAAGTTGATTAAAGGTATGTAGGAAGTTGGGTTATAACTTACATGTGTTTTGAAATTCATTTGCTATGTGAAAAATAAAAAAAAACGATGGGTTGCACTCCGGGATTGCCGGCAGAAGTGAAACCTTGAATATTAATGTTGTGCATTTTTGATATTTTGGAATGGTTAGATAATTATTTTGCAGGAATTGCTTTAATTATTAGTATGAAAGTACTATCATTTATTTATGTGGTAGAATACAATACTCATTTATTGCGCCATCGTACACAAACATGACAACATGAAAATTCGCGCAAGCGCTCTGCGCCGTCTTACGAATTTTCGATCAGATCACGTGTCCTGACGCGAGTTTAGAAGTTTTTACCTCTTCCAAAAAAGTGCGCAACGAGACTTTTAATCAGAACGATGGAAAGTACAACATATTATAATTTTAGATAAATCCACCGGGAACCAAAATATGGATTTTGGTTGGTAAGGTTTCTGTGGGGTCCTTTGGTGATGTTTTATTTTTTATACTTACGGAAAAAATAGTTTAAGCTAAAATAGTTGGTTGACCTATGACAAATTCTTGTATATTTATTACCATGTCGCGAGAAAACGTCTGTATCCATTATGATCAGGTTTGCAATTACCTAAAATGTAAGTGCCGAAGCTGAATTTAAATATTTTATGTTACATCATTCGACGGTAATATTATAAGTATTTTAGTTTTAAATTGTCAACAAAAAAAATAATATTTGAACCCTTATCACGTGAACGAAGTCCCGGGAACTGACTCTTGTTAGAGATATCATACTAAGAAAGAAATATATTCGTTTTCATTTAAAAGAAATATTGTGAACTGAATTCTAAATCAGGGGGTACCAACGTCTTGGGTGCTAGGGACCGCGGGGATAACCCGAAGCGACACCGCGTCGTTCGCCATTCTGTACGACATCACCGTTTCGATTAGAAATTCAACGATTGCGAACCACGTGCACGTTTGTCTCAAGGGAAACCGGAACTGGCGAATTGTAGACTGAGGAAACGACGGTAACGACAATTTTTGTACTGTTGCTGTACAAGACGAAGAACAGACATTTTTAACCCCTGACGGAAAAGAATGTTATAAGTTTATCGTGTCTGTGGTACCATAACTTCTGAATGAATGAAACTTAAGACAAAAAACCAAAAAGAAATAATAGTTTAAAAAACTAACAAAGTCGTTTTTATATCTAGCTGAACTAATATCTAGAAAATGATTTTCTATAAGATCAAAATAGTAAGGTCAAAATAAAAGAATAATTATGAATAAAGTATCTTCACGCCCATATCCCCAGAGAGGTATACAGAGGTACAACCAAGGCACCCACGACTAGCCGAAGACACTAAGTCCCACAATGTGATAGGTGGCAAGCCTATCGCCAACCGGGCACATTTCCCATCCCGACCAACATTTTTTTATTAGAAAATTGGAAAAATCCAATTTTCTTTGTGTTGGCTGACCCGGGATTCGAACCCGTTCGTGATGGTAAGAAATTCACGCCGCCTAGAGACACCGAAGGTGGTAATGGTGCGTTGCCAACCTGAGGCCGGGATATTAGGTCTAAAGCAAAAGAAAGTTTACAGGCTACCTTATCCTCCAAACTGGAACACGTCAACTGCAAGCACTGACGTTACGGCGGCAGGAATAGGTGAGGCGGTGGTACCAATCCGGCTGAGTCGCTGCGAGACTCTACCACCTAGTAAACATGTGACCCAAAGCGACCATAGAGACACACCAATAACATCTATGCTATTTCCAGACGATAGTTGGCAACCATTAAATAACATGGGGGCTTGTTTACTATCTTTCATAAAAAAAAGTGTGGCACGTGCTACCCTTATCCAAAACCAAAAAGGTAGGTTTAAATTTTTGCTGTCAATAACTTTAAACGTTTTGACAGTGTTAAAGTAAACGCGATAATCTATCATCTAAGGTAATTTACTCATGTTTCATTTTTAAATATTTATTTATTTTTTTATCTTTTAATTAACCGACTTTAAACAAAAGCTGTAAGTTATATGTTCGACTCCTATTCATTTTTATGTACGTTAATTTACGAGTATTTCTTCGTAATTCTGAAGAAATTTCATTTTTTTGTATTTGAAAGAAGGCACTTCGGAGCTGGTCCCATTACTACTAAGTTTGGATCGGATAATGGAATTTCAAGGAAGTCTAGGATTTTTTAACCGACTTTGAAAAAGGGGAAAGTTATATGTAAAGCCGGGCATTAACTCGTTAATCCGTTAATCGCTAATTAACGAAGTTGACTTTCCGAGTAATAGATTAACTTTTAAATTAACTTTAAAAAATGGTAACGGACTCCTTAACTTCCGTTAAATGACCCTAAGTCCGTAAATCGTTAATGCAGTACCTACTGTTTACCAATGCAAGTAGCCGGCCATGCCGCCGTCTCCGACGAGAAAAACAATTCTGATTTTAAAAATTAATAGAGCACACTTCCAAGGTGGTCCAATTGCTACCAAGTCTGGATCTGATGATGTCGTTCTAGGGAAATAGAGAAAAACACAATTTTTTTGGGTTTTTTTTTATAAGTATGGAAGGCAAACAAGCAGATGGCTTTCCTGATGATAAGAAATTTACGCCGCCTAGAGACATCAAAGGTAGTACTGGTGCGCTGCCAACCTGAGGCCGGGATGTTAAGCCTCGAGCAAAAGTAAGTTAACCGGCTGCCTTGGCTTCCGAACGTTGGACATTATGGCAGGAATAGGTAAGGCAGTGGTACCAATCTGGACGAGTCGCTGCAATACTCTACCAACTAGTAAATTGTCACGGTGTTAGTGACGTTAAGATTAGGCTCGCCTTTTACGAGCTGCCTGGCAGGAAGGCAGATGGTCTATTCTACGAAGAAGAGTGCACTAACACGGGAAACCGTAGATGACTTCTTATTGAAGTCGAAGTCAGTTTCTTACGGTTTTACTCCGCTAATATTGTTTAAGTTATTATTTCCGAGGAGCCTGCATATCGTATATATCGTAACAAGTATCTAAATATCTTGAAATTAAATTAAATTAAATGTTTGCTAAATAATTGTTAGAATTTGCTACAAAAATATTTGTTCTTCATGCACATTTTGCCGAAGAGGTAGGGAGAGGCACAGCGAGGACACCTACGACCAACCGAAGACACTAAGTCACACAATGTGATAGTTGGCAAGCCGTTAACCGGGCACACATCCAATCCCAAGCATAATTTTCGTACTAAAAATTGGAAAAACCACATTTTTTTTTTGTTTTGTTGCCCGACCAGGAAATCGAACCTGGGGCCTCATAAAGTCAAGTCCAACACCATAAGACCACAGAGGCGATTATATAATATTCTCCATATAACCAAATTCTCGTACTACAGTTGTTTGGCTGAATTCCGAACTTTATAAACTAAAAATGTTATGCAAACTTGTTTACCATAAAGTTACTGGAGGGAAAATAGCGCAGAAATATTTTGGTCGAAGTCGTTAAGGTACCTTTGTAGGTAGGTATAAAAAATCAAGGTTTGTACGTTATTTCTCAAATAATCCTATTTCTGCTAATATTATAAATGCGAAAGTTTGTAAGGATGTGTGTATGTTTGTTACTCATTCACGTTCGAATGGCTGAACGGATTTGTCTGGAATTTGGAACACAGATATATTATGACCTGGATTAACATATAGGCTACTTTTAATCCCGATCGCACAATGGGTTCCTGCTAAAACGCTGGCGAAGCCGCAGGTAACAGCTAGTCTGTTATAATTTTGTAAATCCGAAACCGGCGTGTTTGTATGAAAAGGGTTATGAATGTGAAGGAAGCAAGACAGGTTTGTCAGGATCCTGAGGTCTGGCACTCGATACTCTCTGCCTACCCCGTAAGGGACTTGGCGTGAAGATATTTATGTATGTATATTTATTACAACACAAAACCATTGGTAGGTTGGGATTTATTAATTTCCGATTTTCCGTAACAATTAACGGCGTGAGCAAGCGAGACAGCTAATTACTGGTACAAGTAAGAGAGACAAGACAAGA
>NJDC01000262.1:345480-368566 GCA_002245475.1 Calephelis virginiensis | reverse complement strand
TTCCTAGCACTTATTGTATTTCACCAGAAGAAAGAGCGTCATAAATTACATAAAACTGTATTTATAACTAATTCTTGTAAAAAAATGCATTTATTATGTTTTACTAGTAAGCAGACGATATATAGAATTAATAAAATTAGAGTGTTTGTTTATATTAAACTAAATGCTTTTATTTCATGCATACCTATAATTATGCGTACATACGGTACACACACCTATACCACAATAACTATTTTTATATTTTTATTCCAGCTTGTCTCTGAAATGGCTGCATCTATATTAGCTGCTTCACTGGCACAGATGACGTAATAAAGAGTAACTTATTTTATTTTAGAAAAACTAAATAACTTTCTTACCATAACACAACTAATTTTAAATAAATTTTTTTACCGTTCACGTGGTACGGAACACTTCATATGTGTTCAACTCGCACTTGGTTGGTTTTAATGGTGCCATCTATGGCGTTTAAAATGAATTGACTCGAGAATTCTTTACAATGAAATGTTGTTGGACTTTTATTAAATCGAGTGTAACCATTCCTGACATTACGCAAATGGCAGATCCTCCCCTACATCTGTCGCAGGGATGCACCCCCATAATAAGTGTTAACGCTCGCCGGCTGCGCCGAACACTCCGCCTCGGCTTAGGCAAAATCTCTACAAATTCTTGATACAAATTAATGTTTTGACTCTGAGGGTGGCTGATGTAATTTCATTTACACATTTTACTTACCCTAAAAAACTTGTTTAGTTTAATGTAATAATACATACATATAGATATATAAATATTAAAAAAAACATGTCTCTTGGGCATCATGCTTGAACAAATGGACCGATTTTGCTAATTCTTTTTGTGTTGTGTTAATTATTGTAAGAAAAAAGTTTCTATAACGAGAAAATCCGGGGCAATTTCTGGAAAAATTGGAGAACACTGTCTTAATTCATAGAAACTGTTAGTAGTAACAGCTGTTAATGTCAAGCGATACGAAGTCGGGTCGGCTGTTACGTAACACCACGTTGTTTGTCTGCAATGAACTCCTAAACTACTAAACAGATTTTAAAAAAATTATCACACCGTATGCAGTTTGACAAAACTTGAAAGATAGAATAGCTTAAAGCTTAATTTATTGAGGCTAAAGCTGCGGGTAACAGCTAGATATCTGTATATAAATTTAAAACAAAGTCGGTTTTTGCTACAAATATTTAAAATCTAAGAACTGCTGTATTTATATTAAAGGTTTTTACATGATTAAATTTATATCAATCCGCACATGTCTGTGCTGTAGAGCCCCTGCTCGGACTTGATTTCTAGAGGTCCCTGGTTCGATCCCTGGCTCGAGCAGCAACATAAACAGGAAATGCGAATTTTCCTTTTTTGTAATAAGGACAACATTGCCCGATATTGAATATGTGTCCGGCTTAAGTCTATCGGTAGATTGGCTTACTACCTATCATATTGTGGGACTTGTCGTGAGCATGAAGATACTTACTTACTTTTTACATTGTACATAAATACGCTATTATTGGCACTGCATAGAACTTCATTGATAATGTTATAAAACACTGACAGTCAGTTTCCAAAATGCCAATCAACTAGTTACGATTTATCTCTTAATAACAGCTATTTAGCATAAGTTCGGTTTCTATGACACGAGAATAAAATGTCACATTTAATTCGCTGATTACCGGGCAGTCAACGGAGAGTCGGGTTTTTCGAAGCGATTTTCTTCGATCTACAAACTGTCAAAAGTTTGATAAGCTAACTTATGAAATTCGCAAATTTGTCAAGGAACAAACACAGAAGCATGCAGACAGATTTCCGCTTTCAGATTTAAACGTTTATCTAGCGCAATGATAACATAAACAAATTGTGACTGAAATCCAGAATATAATTTTAGTCACGAGTTTCAAGAATTTTAAAATTACGAAAACAAAAATTACTTCTTTAACTTTCGGGTTGGTAATTTGATTTACATATGTCACAAAAATAAGATTTCAGGTTGCTTAAAAGACACGTCGATGCAAATCATGACCGGAATTCAGAATATAATTTTAGTTACGAGGAGCCTTTGTCTTAAGTCTATTACAAAGTTGACGTATCCGGTTAGCTTGCTCCTCAAAGTTACTCTAATTTGATATTTAATTATGTTCCCAACTTGCATTTGTTATTTAAAGTTTTTGTTTTCATTGTGGATGGATATAAATGAGTGTAATTGGGTATCTAATTTTATTGTAAAGTTTCCTTGAAATGTAGGCATCGAAAACGAAAAACATATTATTCTTCAATTCAATGATTTTTTTTTCGAATCAATAGGTGTTGAAACAGAAATAAATACGGAAACAATAAAAAGTGTTTCTTAATTGAATTTTAAATTTAGCACATAAATGGGATTTTATGTATAACTAGGTAGTATTTAAGTATAAAATTTTCATATTATTTTTTCATATTACAGGGTATTGTTATAAAAAAAAAGTTAACTTCATACCCAGTAGTTACAATCAAGAACATCACATCAGTCTGATTCCGATTTAAAGGAAATCAAAAAAAAACGCTTTTAATATTTATAGGTAATCCATCGTTTTAAGTTGGTAGGTATAATCGACCGGCGAACTTGGTATCGCTTGATATTAACAATTACTAACAGTTTGTATGGATTAAAGCATTGTTTTCCCATTTCACACTGCGATTTTCTCGATTTTTATTTTCATAGCACCCTTCTGACAATAGCTAACAGAACAAAAAACAAGATAGCAAAATTGGTCTATCCGTTGATGGTGATAATGATGCGATGACCATGCAACATGGGGACTATTTTTTGTGTTTATAGAATAATATTTATGACTCACCGACTAGCTTCACTCACTCACTAGCTGACCCGGTGAACACACACACAACATACTGCCGCCATCTGCTCCACCACCATGCAAAACCATATTGGTCTGTAGTACATGCTATGTAGCAGAGATAGCGCTGTATGTGAAAAATTATTTTCCCTGTTTTCCTGCTTTTCCCTTATTTTTGTTTGCTAGCCACACGGAGCCCGAAACCTTTCCAACAAATGCAAAACCGTGGAAATCGGTTCGTGCGTTCTGCAGTTATAGCATCAGGAAGGAAAACCCGACTTATTTTTATATATATACATTAATCTTTGTCTCTTTAGAAACTCTATGGAACTCAACATAGACAGACAGATTTTGCGAAATTCGTTTAGGTGTTAGAAAGGGTTACAAAATTCAGTTTTCAATTTCAGCTATCACAGCCTATTATTATGTAAATCTTCATCGAACCTAAAATACGTTTCCAAAAAAAATTCTTGATACCAATGCTGCACAATACCGGTTAAGTTTGAGACAAAATGCAACCTTGAAAGAAATAATCATAGTAATTAATTAATAATTTTTTAAATGTCAAAAATTAATACTTTTTGAACTTCTAACGCCTTACAATAGCAAATATTTAGACGCCTGTTTAGCTAAATACTGGTGGCAATTTTGTTTTGCACTTACTAAACTAATTTCAAGTTATCGCTGTCTTCTTTCAATGAAAGTAGTAGAAAGAGACATACTCTCTTTTAGTGGTGTCAGATTAGTCTATACACGTTATTTCTGCAGACGTTAAATCTATTCCTCGAAAAACGTTGATTGAAATCGACACAATTTGACATGTCCCGACTAATCTGACATGTCTAAAATGTTCCTTCTCAAAAGAGATGAACCATTCATTTTGTTTCTTTTGAAAAAGATAGAATGCATCAAAAATAAGCATTGTTTGTGCACAGCAGGATCACCACTTCTGTTTAAAATTACATTGTTATTGGTTGAGAATATTTTTTTACACTGTTTAGTAAAACGCTTGTTCAACGAGCGTTTTTTTTTTTGTAGAAGAAGAGAAGAGTAGTTTTTTTGCATTACATTACTTAAATAAAAAGCCACCTTTTACAAAATCAATTATATCCCCAAAACACTAGCAATTATGAACTCTTAAAAACGAATTCATGGATACCTACACTTTTTAAAAATTCAAGATATTTGAATATACAATGTTAATGATAAGGAAATTTGATTTTAGCATTTAACTACAACAAACAAAATTAGGTACATACACACATATCTTCACTCAAAGGTTGTTATTCCACGATGAAATTGGGGTATTATTCGACGGTGGTGCTAAGAGTCTCCGTAACCGGCGTGTTTGTATGAAAAGGGTAATGAATGTAGAGACTGCCAGAATGGTCTACAAAGATCGTGATTCGATACTCGATACTCTCTGTCTACCACGTAAGAGACTTGGTGTGAAGATGTGAACAAAATTGTTAAACCCAAATGATTCTTTGCATAATCCCATACTCAAGCATCACATTGACACGCCACACTGAAATCGTGGAACATTCATTTAAATTTTTCAGCCCATTAAACGTCAACTATAACACGGCGGGTAAAATAAATGCCAAGTGAAATAGTTCGGAACTGGTATCATCGTTTCAAATGTAAATGAACAATTAAACCATTCGCAGTGGCCAGGGACAATGATAATTATTTTAGTTTGCTGTCGGCGGGGTTGTCAGTCGTTGTAGTCCGCTGGTGGAATGCTCTATCCCATTTTCACCAATAAATGGCGACACTTCTGCTGTTCGTAAATTATTATCATCTAGCGCTTTCATTACTTCCTACAACAATGGAACTCTACAAATGTTGGCAAGCCATGATTCAACTTTACCAACTTTGATTCCACTACGGTCGCCTCAATTGTTCGCTGTTAGAAATCATAGTTCGTACAAGTAACGGGAAATCTTGATTAATATATCATGTATTTTGCATAAAGAGCTAGTTTTAGTTTTCTTTGAATACTTTTTTATATTTCACTAGCCAATCGCCAAAATTAATACAGTATTAAACTTAATTTTTTTCTATTTTTAATGTTTTTGTAAAGCTCTTTTACTTTTTGTGAAATTTCCAATAAAATATTAGGAAATTATAAAATCATATGGTTGAATTTTAATAACAAAGAAGATTTGCTAATAATCGTCATATGCAAGTAAACAAGTATATAACATTAGTAGATTATTTTGATTTGGTAGTTTACAAAACTGTTATAGTTTGAGTATTTAATAAGGACGAAACTTAAATTAATTTTAAAGACTGAAAAATTTTGGACATGTTTCAAAAAAATATTTTTTAAAAAATTCCATAATTAAGTGCAGTTAATCAAAAATAAGACAAAAAGTTGTTGATAACTCTTTGTTCGAGAGATAGCAAATGTTTCCGAAATAGTCCCACAAAAATTATTTCAACATCCTACTAGTAGCTTTTGGGTTAGATTAACTTAGTAGTGCATACAGTTTTAACTCCTCTTGATCTTCATCAATGATGATATCACCTTTAACTCAAAACCACTAGTCGGATATCACTTATATGGGACCACCTCGGAATCTTGACCTATATTTATAATAAATACCACCAAAATCGGTTGGTTATTGGGCGAGTAATCGCTTAACAAACATACCAAAAAATGTAACTTTCTCTTTTTTTGGAGTAGCTTAAAAATGTTTACCAAGCAAGGGACACATACTAAAATTTAAATATCCTGTATAATGTCTGCTTCTATACGATTTCTCTCTAAGCGAAGTTGGAACTATCAAAAAAACTTGTAAGACTTTGTTCTATAGTCCAATATAATGACATTCCAAGCGTAGGTTGTGTACACTACTTGTGTTAGTGAACTTGAAAATTATAAAAGAGATTTTCAATTCTTATTTAGGGAGATTTTCACCCTCTAAAATACTTAAACTACCATATTTAAGTAAAATACAATAGACTAAAATACTTAATTTAAAATGCTGGTTTATTTCAATGTTGGAAGTAACCATAAAGCTATATTACTACTGGAAGAAGGTATATTATTATATATATATTATTACTCCTAACCAAATAGGTATTAAACGTTAAATCAAAAGAGTCCTTATTATCTTTAGTTTCAAAGACCTGATGATGCTGTAAAAAGTGAAACCGGTTGGCTAGAAAGTAACAAAAAATGTTAAATAAAGTATACAGTGGATAAGTACAAGTGTTAACTCCAAAAAACGTGTATATACTACTTACTGATTCACTCTAAAGTACTGACCTCTCTTTCTGATAGTCACAAGACTATCAGAAAGAGAGGTCAGTACATAAGAGTGAGTTAGCAATATTTGGCAATGACATCAGCTCTTCATTAGGAGTTTAACCTCCAGTAGTAAGTATTATAGCTTCATGAAAATGACGGTTATGATGAAATGTCAACAATATACCTACAGATATTCTTTGCCACTATTCTTTACTTACACCTGTATTCATAAACAACACTATGAGGTCTCATAGTGCCTACGAACGCATAGGGACAGTCAAACCTGTTCATAAACGATATTTGGAGATTCCAACCACTATGTGTTAACCACATATGTAAAGCTACCGAGCTAATTTAAGGAACGCATAGCATCAACTTGTTTGTGTCAAGCGGAAATTGTAAAGTTGTTTATTTGTAACAATTCGTAAGTAAATGATTTATTAAACAGCAATATTAAATATTAAAAACAATGGCTTACAGCAGTAAGGAAGAGTTCAATCTTTATATTACCAAAAAAGAAATGAACAAAGACTAACATACGCGAAAAGAAAATCAAAACGTGATTTCAAAAATCGTATATGTAGTTTATACAACTAAATAAAAAGCAAAAAAACAAAACAAATTTCATTTAATAGCGGCCGTCAATAAAATAGAACTCTTGTCAGAGTATTCATATTCTTTAAAATATATAATTTCGATTGATCATTGTAATGATATTATGTCCAAAGCAGAGTAAAATACACTATAACAAACGGACCAATCACAGAACTGATTTCAACACTATGAGCTCTGCTACCTAAGTAAGTTCTAAGAACCTATTGTTTATGAATTGGATGACTTAACGCAAGGAACGCATAGCTAAATATCGAACTTCACACAGCGTTGTTTCATTACTTAGCCAAGTATGCTTCTTGAATACGGGTGTTAAACATAAAAAATAAAAAAAAATTGATGCCTTATCAATTTTGGTCATAGACTACAAAAATATAAAAAAAATACATTAAGGAAACTAAAACTAGACCTTCATGAAGCGATACGAAATGAAGATGACTGACTTTCACATTTTCAATGCTGGTATAGATTGAAACAGCTCTATACAAATAATCAAAATCATTCCTTTGCCTTTACAAAGGAATTATAGACAATTGAAACTAACTCTTTGTTTAATGATTTTAATTATACAAAGCTAATTCGTGGACTGCATTTGAATATCAGTGGACGAGAGGTACAAGAGATGAAAACAGGCTGCATTCACGAGTCCTGGAATGCTTTCAACGCATGTAATTTAGTTGAACATGTGATATATGAGTCGCCGAATTGCTGGATAATATTATTATTGGATTTTGAGGCTTCATTTTAAAAGTTTCCTTTCTCTATTTAATCCACACTAATAGAAAAAAAATAAAAAGGATAAAGGTTTCTTTATAACATTGGAAGGCAATGGATATCATGATGCTAAAAAATTCACGCCACCTAGAGACAGCAAAGGTGGTAATGGTGCGTTGCCAACCAGAGGTCACGGAGGCCAGATATTAGGCCTCGAGCAAAACTTAGTTTACCGGCTACCTTATTCTCCGAACCGGAACATATCAACGACAAACGCTGATGTTCGAACAGGCAAGGCAGTGGTAACAATCCGGGCGAATCGCTGCAAAACTTTACCACCTCGCCAGATGTTGCAGTGTTAGTGAGGGTAAGCCTGTGACGGAACACGTCATTACGTTATAGCGGCAGCAATAGATAAGGCGGTGGTACCAATCCGGGCCAGTCTCTGCGAAACTCTACCACCTATTCAGAATAATAGTTGCTGAATTATTAGAAGTTGTTACAAAAAATATTTGCTTACACCTGAACCGCTAGACCACAGAGGCGATATATTTTTTTTAAATTTATACAAATTTAATATTTTTTACATTTTATACCTTAATTTTTAATTGGCTGACCTAATCTAAATTTAAGCGAAATGATTAATTATGTGTAATAACAACTCTATATAAATATCTTTAAAATACATTCGGATTTCTGAAGCCTGACGAATATAGCCGAAGCGCATAATTTAAATAGTACTACTTATAGGTACTGTTATTACATAAACATGTTGTTAACATGTCATCAATAACACATGACCTCTGTCGTTCAAAATGCACACTTGTGATAACAATAATTTGCTTAAGGGTTTTGCGCAGATTTATATACTTGTATTAATAATGTATCAGACATTAATAAATAATGTTCAAGGGTTGATACATGCATATTAATACACATGTGTCACCGCAGTTCTATTAAAATAGGTCGTCTTATCAAAAAATTTGAACACTCGTTAAACGTGTGTTTTGTTAATCACTGTCTAAAATTTAATTGTCAATCAATAACATTCTATGTCAATTTTAGACCGTATTTAATTAAACAGGTGTCTGTTTTTTAAAGTCGAGATGTGTTTAATTCTACATTTTTTTAATAACATTTCAAATCTTTTCTCATTTGAAAGTTCGTTTTGGGTCTCGCTCTTTCAGCCATGTTTCAACCTGCATTTTAATAGCGCTGTAAAAGGTGCTTAAGGTAGATCAAGTGCAGCTCTGGTTACGAAATGCAATGTTAAAAATGTTTTATGTTATATCCTACAAGGTGCTGGACTTGACTTCATGAGGTCCCGGGTTCGCTTCCGGGGTCGGGCAATAAAAAGTAAATGTGGTTTTTCCAGTACTCTAATTAAAAAAAACTCTGCCTACTCTGTCTATCTGTTTCGGGGATATGGGTGTGAAGCTACTTTCTTTACTTTACTACTTACTGTCAACATAAATGCTGCTAATACCGCTTAGTTTTTACACATTCTTGTGATGAACTTGGCCATCATTTCACATTTTGTATTTTATGGGATTCCTTAATTTTTTATCATTTTGTATTAGAAAGAAAAGAGAGAAAGAAAAAAAAATATTTGCGGAATATAAGTGCTACAAAGATAAAAAATGTTTCGTGTAATACAATTATTTAGGCGTTCCAACATATTCTACCAACTAGAATCAGAATCAGAATAATCTTTATTCACTTGAACCATATAAGTGGTATTTGTGCGCGTCGACATTTTTATAAACTACCACCGGATCGGAATCGCGGTCTCACACTGAGAAGATCCGGCGAAAGAAACTCAGCCGGCTTATTTTTTTTCAATAATAATATTTACAATATAAACTAGATTAAAAATACAAATTACAATCAGATTTTAACTTAAATAAAAGGTACAACAAATCACATTAAAAATTGCAGTGGGAAGGATTGAAATCTCTATCCCCAAACATGTTCATCTTCCAAATACTCTGAGACCGTATAATAGCCTTTTTGAAATAATTTTACTTTTATACATTTTTTCAACTTATTTAATGATAGATTTCTAATACCAATGGGCAGCTTATTGTAAAAACGTATAAATTCACCGAAATAGGATTTACCAATTTTAGGAAGACGAGTTTTATATACGGCTAGATTATTTTTATCCCGAGGGATACGATACGATACGATACGATGTAAATACGAGTATTTACATTGTGAACATCACATTTTTTTGTAAACATACATAGATT
The DNA here is from genome assembly GCA_002245475.1 of Calephelis virginiensis. NCBI lineage: Eukaryota > Metazoa > Arthropoda > Insecta > Lepidoptera > Riodinidae > Calephelis > Calephelis virginiensis. Next base: position 358,886 of record NJDC01000262.1, on the reverse strand, counting down.
TTTTTTAACATATATTAAATTCTCATAAATGTATTGAGAACTGAAGGTTAAAATATTTATTTCTTTGCATTGTTCATGAAGGGAATCCCTTACATTAAGATTATAAATAGGTCTAATAGCTCATTTTTGTAATACAAATATAGTATTAATATCTGCAGAATTTCCCCAAAGAAGTATCTCATAAGACATTAAACTATGAAAAAGCTAAAATACACTATTCGGGCCGTTTCAACATCTATTAATGTTCTTATTTTTTTACTGCAAATGTTCGGCAGCATTTGCCAATTTCTCAATATGAGGGCCCCATTGTAATTTATTATCAATTGTGATGCCTAAAAAGACAGTGGAATCAACTAGATCCAGTTTAGATCCATTTAGTTGTACATTGGAATCCACTAGCCCAACATTGAGCATTGAAAATCTAATACATTTCGTCTTATTACCATTTAAAAGAAGATTGTTAACTGTGAACCAATGTATAACTTTGGATATCTCATTGTTCACTTCGTCATACTTACCTAATTGTTTTTTCACTTTAAATATAAGTGAAGTGTCATCTGCGAACAATACAATATCGTGAATATCCATTATATGATAAGGTAACTCATTTATTTATACATATAACAAAAATGGACCAAGAATGGAGCCTTGCGGTACGCCAATCGTAACCGCAGAACCTGAAAAAGTTTTACCATTTATTTTAACCCTCTGAACTCTATTGTTCAAGTATGAGATCATGACATCAAGATCTTTGTTCTTAATTCCGTAATAGCGTAATTTCCTGATCAGAGTCTCACGATGAACACAGTCGAAAGCCTTAGAGAGATCACAGAATACACCTAATGCATCATGCGAGTTCTCCCAGGCTTCAAATACAGTTTTTAATAATTCCACGCCTGCATTAACGGTTGAGCAACCTTTGGTAAATCCAAACTGTTTATTATGTAACAATTTGTTTACATTGAAGTGATTTAATGTCTGATTTAGTATTAATTTTTCAAATATTTTACTTAGTGTAGGCAGAACTGAAATAGGGCGAAAATTTGAAGGGGCAGAAGTGGCGTGCAAATATTTTAAAAGGTATTAATCAAATTAGGTATTTCAATTTTTACTTAGTATTTACACACTGTTTTTTTTGTATTGATTACATGATCATTTATTAGTATAAACATTGTTTGGAATTTAAATTAATTTATCCCTATCTAGCGTAAACTACTACCGTTTCCAAGCGTAGCCAGACAGGAGAAGAAACGGCGAAACAAACTGCCCCACAACCAGGACTATAACCAATCTACCTTCTCCTTTCACCGTTTCTAAATCTAGCCAGGCAGGAGAAGAAACGCCAAAACAAACTTACGGCCAACCAACATTTCTTCAATTAAATTAATCATATTAGAAATACTTTAATATATATTTATTCTTATCTGCAAGAAAATCTTTGACACCATAATATATTTTCTCTAAAAGTAAGTTGAATACCTTCTTTCGAAATCTTTTTAATGGAAGTAATAGATATCTTCACGCCTTTTCCCCGAAGTGCTAGGCAGAGGGGCAACCAAGGCGTCACGACTAGCCGAATAAGTCCTACAATGTGATAACTAGCGAGCCTATCGCTAACCAGACACACATCCAACCCGAGCAACATTTTTTTTTAAATCGAAAATTGGAAAAAAATATTTAAATTCTTTTTATTGCCCTACCCGGGAATAGAATATGTAAGTATAGAAGTATTTTTTTTTAAATTGAATGATATAAATTTTATTGAGGTATGTTAAATCTGTTAAGATATTTTAAGTATTTAATCGGGAGACAAATTTAAACGAATAGAAATGATTTTCTGTATTAATAATTATTGTTATACTTTTTGTAATAAGTCATCGATCAAACAAAGGACTCCCTGGTTTGTAAGATATGACCTATAGATACCGTAGATGTTATAGGTGTGTGCCTAGTGGATTTTTGCAGTCATTTAGATATAAGCCAGTGCTCGTCAATATCATCTCACAGTTTGAAGGGAAAATAGTTGACCAACTGACCTAAGAAGACCACTAACATATTTATTTTATTTAGGTGATATATATTTCGTTTCATCATATCATTCATCTATCATCATCAAGGTGGCACACATATCGCCACCTGGACATTTATTTAATCTTACACATCGTTGTTTATTTAAGGAAATTGCAAATACACACTTTGTATTTTTTGTCTAGTCCATAAATGAAACCTGCGACTTCATGATGTCATGTTCAACACCGGACCTCTAGACCACAAGGGCTTTTTTTTTTAATTGAACTAATACTGTCAAACGAGATGTCAGATTCTCCGTGTCGTTGAGGATATTCTTTTATATTAGAGCATCTGACTGTCTGCCTGGCGGCTCATAAGAGCTTATTGCCAACGCGATCACTGGTGATAGATTGCTGTACAGAAACTTGGTCAAGTATCCAACACCTTGTCTTTCAAAAATGTACTACTAAGTATGAACGAAGTAATATCTAAAGGAAGTCTGCTTATTTACCTTTCTATCTCATACTAAAACATCAAGATAGCAAAAGGTCAAGGTGAAATAGTTAACTAATGCAGTTAACGTAGATAACGATAGATAATCCAGTTTAAAATGGACTTGCGACAATTCCTGAAACAACATTCTCTGCCGAACTCACGAGACGTCAATTAGCTTTGAAATTGATATTTTCTATACAAAATTGTCGTCTCTAAGTGCGTCCATCTGTCAGACAGCATCAAGTCGCATGGAATTCTTCTCTGGGAGAGTTCTGCCGAAGTAGACTATTTACTATATTGACCGTCTCGTTGGTCGAGTGGCTTACATCGACTTACCGCGATACGCCTAACTAAGTACACTGAGCAACAAGGCTCGGGTTCGATTCCCGACTGGGCAGCCATTTGTGTGATGAACATTTAGATGTCTGCATTTTCGGTTTATTAAATTTGTTCTATTATCTATTTAAGAAGGTATCTATGTACTAGCATCGTTGACAAATACTCATAATACAAGCATATAATTTACTTACTTTGGGGTTAGATTCAATTAGCGTAATTTATCCACGGATATTTAAAGAGAGCTATAAGAGCAATTTATAGCCTAGGCCCAAGAGTTCTTGAGAGAAACATTCAAAGACGTCATAATTTTATCTGCAACATCCCAGAATATCTTTATTTTGTTCTTTGAAAATGTGATGTAAGTAATATATGTTCACAGTATAAGTTCATTTAAACGAAAATGTGATATACACTGTGTCAATACCAGGGATACATATAATCTTGTTGTGCATGTGTCTCGTCTCCACAGAGTAAGCCATTCTTTGATGGGCCAAAATATGCGAGTTTACAATTAATTTCCCGATTATATGAAAGACTTTCCAACTAAAAAAATTAAGAAATGTGTTAAACTAAAATTATATAATAAAGGTATATATATATATTATACTAGCTGTTACCTGCGGCTTCGCCGGCGTTTTCGCAGGTACCCGTTGTGCGATCGGGAACAAAAGTAGTTTATATGTTAATCCAGGTTACAATCTATCTGTGTTCCAAATTTCAGACAAATCCGTTCAGCCATTCGAGCGTGAAAGAGTAACAAACTTGCACACATCCATACTAATATTGGGAATGCGCAAACTTGCGCATTCCCAATATTAGTATTACAGTAGCTGAAAATTTAGCAGATAAGAGCGCTTGGGATTAATTGCTCTTCATGCAAATCTCTTATAAATATAACTTATCATTACTTTAATTATTATATATACACTTTAAAATTAGAAAAAAAGACAAGCCCGCTGAGTTTCTTGCCGGATCTTTACAGTGTGTGACCGCATTCGGATCCGGTAGTAGGTTTTAGTATTATATAGACACGTCACAAGTGTCTCTTGTAAGGTTACTGTGAAACAAAATATTTTCCATTCTATTCTGTTCTATTTAAGAATAAAATTCAGATTTTTTTATAAATATTTTCTATTAATAAACTGTGCAAGATACTAATTGAGTCTAAAAATAACAATTTCAACTATAATAGATTAGTGACCAATAAAATATATATCTACAGTTAGCGATATTAAACGATAGATTTTGCTGTCAATTTTACTACATTAAATTGACTGACGGATAACTCGAGTGAGTAAGTGACTGACACTTAAATTTTTATATGCTAAAATTTTATTTATCATCATTTAAATGTAATGAAGCGACTGGCAAAACTGAAAGCAAAACCTATTATGTAACGGGCAACGATAATAGGTATAATAGAATTTTGTTTGATATTTTTATTTATTCATTGAATACCATATAGCACACAAAATTATCATTAAACAAAGGATAAGAGAAACAAAAATGTACAAACGCCGAGCTTATCTCTGACTGCAGAGATTTTTTCCAGCCAATCCAAAAGATGAAGCTATTGAAATATAATTAAGCTCAGTAAAACTGAAAAACCGACTCTATTTCATTGGCTACCACATTTCGATTTGATCGCTCTTTTTTGCGAAAAATTTCAAAAAATAAAGTGGTCCCACATAAATTATATTAGCATCCTACTAGTGCCTTAATAATGCATAAATTTTTCGCTTACGTTGATGACCTCATCATTAATGAAAAGCGAAAAATTTTCGAACAATAGAAAAATAGTACTTAATAAAGTATAACTTGAAAACCACTAGTAGCATCATGAAAAAATTAATGGGACCACCTCAAAAACATGACCTATATTTCTGAAAAAGAACCATCAAAATTGGTTGGCTAATGGCCGAGTATCCCGTAACAAACTTAAAAAAAATAAAAAAAGGTACAGTCGTATTATTATATCGATATATAAACTATCTATTTTATCTCAATTATTGAGAACCTCTCTCTTTTGGAGTTTGTTAAAAATCGAAAGCATCGTGTACAAAGAAAAAAAAAACCTAAACAAATAAAAAATAACAGTGATTGTCTGGTTATTAATCGATAGAACCTGGTTCTTTATATTATAGATAGGTTATTGAAATTAAAAGTAAAGAATGTATAAAATTTTTGACAATATTAACAGCCCATTTCAATGATCTACCTACCGTATAGCGGGCGGTTATTGGATAAGTAACACGAAAATTATAAACACTGTCATTACGGGGGCAGGAAGAGCTAAGGAGCAGAATATCCGGATAAGATGTATTTTTATTTTAGCACTTGCCCTGTGCTTGGGATAGATTTCTATAAATTTTAAAGAAAGAAAAAAAGAAAAAAGAAAGGTTACAGGTTCAAATCCTGTCTGGGGCGAAATTTTTTCTTTCTTTAAAATTTATAGAAATCCGGATAAGATTCTGTACAGCACACCATCACTTCCCGACGGCAACTATTTTTTTACATACATTGCCTAATTTACATTCAATTTCCATATTGAGGGATTATTAAAACTTTATTTTTAATAGGTAATAAGTATTTAGTATATTTTATGCAAACATTACCCTTCTTCGAATATTCTTTACATTTTCATCGCATTACGTTTGAACAGATGCACAATTTTTTTTTTGTAAGTAAGGGTTTAGGTACAATTTATAAGTAGGAGTACCAGTCTGTTAAATAATTTTATGCAGTCCGCTAATAATATATGGTCAGTATGTCGTCAATGTGTATAAAAAATTAAACAATCTTCAAAATTTTAAAGATACTTAACTATTTAATCGATATTGATACGTTTTTTTGGGTTTATCCACTCCACTTATTACAAATATTTTAATAGGTAAATAAATATTTAAATAAATAATATCAACTACAATAATACTCCTAGAAAGAGTCGTTTGTAAATATACACACATGTGCACTCTAGTAAAAAAGCAGGTATATAAAATAATAGTAAAATAGCAAACTAATGTAAAAAAAATCCATCGTCACAACTTAACCAGAATCAAAAAATTAAAATACAACATTATTTTTTTTACTAATTACCTTATAATTTTTTGGCGAAAAAATAATTACAAATTTAATTCAATTTACATAAAAATGTCATAAACTTAGATGAATCAACCCGACATCAAAATAAATGACCCTTTTAATATAGATATTATGGTTTAAAACAGAATTATGAAAATGTGTAAAAATTAACCATTTTTGTAAAAAATATTGGTCTGGATCTTTTTTATTCTTCATTTGCAGTAATCTTAAAAAGAGATTTAAAATTAACATATTAAAAAAACATATGTTAACTATGAATAAATATTAATATTGAAAATTAGATATTTATTAATAGAGATTCTTACATATTACCTATATGTATAAATAGATAATTACCTATATAAATAGGATAAGATATATGAGATATTTTTTTACATTCTCATTAAAGAATCGAAGTTGTACCTACCACTATCCTATTAACCATAAATTTTCACAATGTTTAACCTGATTAAAACAATTATAAGTTTATTCGTCTTCCTACCAGAACACTTTCGAAACAGTAAAAACACTATTGAAGTAAAATGCATTTATAGTAACACGACTGTACTAAGGAAAACTAAGCCGGACGTAAATAATAAATTACCTACTTGGTGTGTTATACCCAATTTTCAACAGTGGTAATAAAAGAAAAAAAAAGAGAAAAAAATAAAACCTGCATACCGCTATCCCATGCATAAACACGCGATATTTACTTACAATAAATTTCTTATTTATTTCTACCAAAAAAAAAATGAAAAATTAGTTAATTGTTTTTGTGACAGCGATGGGTCATTAATAGCTACTACCATATTGTGACAAGGAGGATATTGGCAGCCTCTTGTTTAAATTTGACCAATTATCTTAATTAAATAATTACCAACGCAACCATGGTAGGTACCACGTTATGGTGTCGCATAATTATACCAATTACTTGCAGTCACGGTGTTAGTGTCAAATATTATGCTCTACCCCGCAGTAGACCGTCCGCAGAGACCACCACTAGTCCAAATTGTCTCAAATTGATGATTCACGTGATACTCATATAGTTTGCAAGCCCGTTTCTTGTATTTGATTTCAGATTTAAGCTCTCAACCTTTAGATTTGTTTTAATATGTGGGTAAAACATACCTGAATTAGTAAGAGTATTATCTCCCAGCCCAGTTGATGTGTCAACGTCAGCATTAACCTTCGAAATAACAGAAGCCACCGCACATGCCCATGCGCAGTTTGCCAAAAATCGCGCGCACTCCAACCTTCGCCATAATCTAACCTGCCGCTTGCCCATTGCACATCACCAATATCTTTATAATATATTAAAACTAAAAAATAAACTTTATAAAAAATGCTAAAAACAAAAGTAATATTACAGTCGGAAACGAAAATAAACTATAGTCGCATGTTCAAAACTTTACAAACTTTTTGAAGTTATAATCGTGTATTAGGAACCGCGAACGCGTCGGCAGTTGGGCCTACTGAGCGACGACGACGTGGAAGCGTGGTTGCGGCAAAACTGTCCGCGGAACCACATTGCCACGACCGGCTCCTTCGGAGTTCCATCGTCTCACACCAAACATCAAGGAGGGCCTCTGCGCGCGCACAACCCTCAATGACCAATCGCACAGCGGGGGAGGGACCGCGCGTAAGACGCACAGAAGTATATGCGAAGGCCTATGTACTGATGATAGCGGACAGGTGGTTTCGTGGCTGCAATTAGGCGTCTGATAAGTTATACTAAAATAAATATGCTTAAGCGCTTAACGATTAAGATAGCAGGGAAATCGTTTTCCAAGCCTCCGCTTTCTTTAGGGAAATTCAGGTCGTGTTTTCTCAGTTGAAAATTTAACATTTTATTTTCAATGCGTGTTCTGGTAAACTTAGTGTGAATTTCTTAAGGTTTTTTTCTGTAATTATTTTAAAGCAACTACATATTTGAAAAAATAACAAACCAAAATGAGTCCTGTGGGGCTACTCTTGAATATCGAGTTTACGCAAATTGCAAATTGGGATCGAATATATAATTTTAGGTACGCTTGAACTCAATGCTAGCGAATAATTAACATTTTAATAATAGCAAACTATATTTTTTTTATAAATAAACAATAAATTTACTTATTGGTAGTTTACGGTAGTTAGGACTAAATATGTCTAAATATGACTAAAAAAAAAAATCCACCTTTAAATTTATTTATAATAAATTATTAAACTTATGTTTATAAATAAATATAATGTTTAGTAAAAATATAAAAAGTGCTACGATTTAAATGTACATTTTAATATAAATATGTAACTTCTTTAAATTTAATTAAATATTTGCACACCACAATGTGGTAGAATATGTTGTATTTTTAAATATCTTTGTAACAACTTTTTAACACACATATTCCACAAATAAATATTTTTTCATTTCATTTCATTTTCATTTCGGATTAGTTGATTTTTTGGAACTAAATGTTAATAATCCGCTAGTCTTGTGGTCAAGAGTACTTGAAAATATATATCCCATACCAAATTCCATTTCCCAAGCATTCCACTGATGAATAAATATTGATTGATAATACGAGTAATGTTTTGATAAATTACTATATATATATAAGTTATAATAAAATATGGCTGAAAATGACAAACGTAACATCAACTATTTGTTAAACAGTGTTGTTAACAACAGTACTTAAAATTAACAAACATCAAAAGACTCATTCATAAGATTAAATAACCTAGTCGATAGTTGTAAGTTGATGTAGTTGCTAAACTAGACTAAATCTTAATGAAAAACTTTTTACGGCTCTGGGATACCCAAGTGAAGGCAGAGACCTACGAATAGCCGACGACACTAACTGACAGGTACCAAGCCTATCGCCAATTGGGCATACACCTAATCCAGGGCAACTTTATTTTTATTACAACTATTTTTTTTTTTATTAATTGCACTTTTTTATGATACTTGGATTATCATATTCTAGTTTCTGTATGAAATTTCGCTATTGACATAAGCAAACATATTCTAGTTTTTAAGTAGATAGCCGTCGTTTATGTCTAGTTTATTTCAATTTTCTAGGTGGTAGAGTTTCGCAGCGACTCGCGCGGATTTGTACCACCTCCTTACCTATTTCTGCCGCTATAACGTCATGACGTGTTCCGGTTCGGAGGGTAAGGTAACCGGTAAACTTACTTTTACTCGAGGCTTAACATCCTGACCTCAGGTTGGCAACGCACCATTACCATCTTTGGTGTCTCTAGGCGGCGTAAATTTCTTACCATCAGGAAATCCGTCTGCTTGTTTTTCTCCCTATAACATAAAAAGAAGGATATTTTTTTAAATCCTTAAGAAATATCTATAATATATGAGACAACTTAAAAAATAAGTCCTTATACAATAAGAATTTATAATTTTTTTTCAAATATGTGATACGTCTAGGTAAAAAAAAGTCTTGCATGGTTTTTAATGCTTAATCTAGATCCTTCAACAGTAATTTTAAATCAAAATTTAAAATGCGGTTTTTTAAATTTCATAGAATATCTATAAATTTTGGGTCATTTTTTTTAGAATTCAAATATCAAAGTATTTTTTGGGAACCTAAAATTCTAAAATGTATATACATACATATCTACACGACAGGTCCCTTACGGCGGTGGCAGAGAGCTTTAATATGTGTCACAGGAAGGATCTAGTAAGGAATTCTAAACAATTTTTAGAGTAAATTGTGTTTCAAACATATTTTTATAATACAATACAATTCTTAAATGGTGATAGCTGGTGGATAGTTTCAGATATTTTTTCTTTTAGTATCCATGATACATAACAAAAATTGCAACCTAAACCACTTAAGGAATCTGATTTCGGTGTCTTTTCTTGTCATGATATTTTATTTTACACTTAATCCGAGCTTTCCGAGGCAGTATATACATAAACTCCAGTTAATGTGACATATTCTGTGTCAATTCGTACTTTGGCTAAACACGGTAGATGACAGACGTAATAGCTGGAAAGTATTTATAATATACAGATTTACCAAATTTTCTGTAACATAATAAACAAGTAGTCGAGGATAGGGCAATTTACCGGCAAGCAATTACAAAAATATTAAAAAAAACTTAATAGTTTCCAAGATAGAAGTATGTAAATTTTGCTAGATTATTATATCTAACATATTTTTTGTTTCGAAAATTATTTATCCGTCATTGAAAAAAGCATAAAAACCATTTCCAACTCTGACACAGTTTTGCAAAACTTTTTCTTAACAATGTTTACAAGCAGAAAAGTTTTTGTCATTTTCTGCAACAGAACAACCCTGATAAATACCGTTCAATAATATCTTAAAATGCTGTACCTTCAACAAGTCTAATTTACGTACACTGCAAGTATAATTGCAACTGTGATTGAATATGAATCAATTCACATTTAAAGTGGCTCTGCTGGTGAGCACAGTTTGCAGCCAACACACCTGAAACTCGTACTCGGAAACTGTAAAATATGTTGGTTTTCGAGGAAAATCGTGTACCGATGCTTCTTATAGTCTTACGGTCAATATTAATAATATATCTAAGATCTATTAAGGGCTTCTTAGATTAGTAACCAGGCACCCATTGTTGTTTTTTAATTAATACCAAAAATATCCCAGCAACAAAACTCTATTAGGCCTAATCTCTATCTGTATATGATAATATATTATAATATTGGCCGTTAGTGTAAAAAAAATATCATTATTATGTAGCAGTTTTAAGTATTTTAATTAATTAATTAAAGTGTTCATAGAAAACTCCTAAAGACGCTTTATTATTTTATGTTAGCGAAATCCCATATTTTTATGTCTCCAGTTTCACTATTTTAATTGCTTATAACTAATACTGAAGCCGTAACAATGAGCAACTGTAGTTCTAATCAACAGCCATTGATTTTTTTTATTAGTTACGACTGTTATATAATCTAACAACACCTAGCACACCTAAAGGGACCAAACAACTTGAAATTCGGAATGTTGAAAAACATTTGAAACGCCTTAAGTGACCAAACAACTTGAAATTCGGAATGTAGAGAAACATTTGAAATGCCTTAAGTGACTAAACAACTTGAAATTTGGAATGTAGAGAAACATTTAAAACGCCTTAAGTGACCAAACAACTTGAAATTCGGAATATAGAGAAACATGTGAAACGCCTTAAGTGACCAAACAACTTGAAATACGGAATGTAGAGAAACATTTAAAACGCCTTAAGTGACCAAACAACTTGAAATACGGAATGTAGAGAATCATTTGAAACACCTAAAGTGTCCAAACAACTTGAAATCCGAAATGTAGAGAATCATTTGAACTAACAATCACCTAAAGATACCGGATTTAACAAAATTGGGTTTAAATTATTCAAAATTAGTCATAAATTGTTTAAGAAAGGCATTTCAGGATCCTGAGTAAAGGGATGACTTCTTTACTAAAGCTCATTTAATGTGATGTGGCAGCAACAAGAAAATACATGATACATTATTTTCCTCTTGATTATTTCATTTGTGTACTTTCACTAAACAAAACTTGTTCAAAATGCCATCAAAATCGACTAATTTCGTATTCAAATTAGTATACACCAGGGCTTCCCAAACTGTGCCACGCGACGCCCTGGGGCATCGTCGTGGCACTGTCCAAGGGCGCGTCGCGTATCAATGTTACTGAGTGGAGTGAGCTATACTTTTTATAACTTCTAACTTATTTTGATCCACAGCGAGCGGGCTGGGTTAGGAGTAGTCATAAAAAATAATGCTTGTACTATATATAAATGGTAAGTATCTGATCCGGAGGAGCCCCCCCCCCCCTTCTGGTACTGAGTGGGTTAAGGGGCGTCGTTAAAAAATAGCACGACCTAAGGGCGTCACAGTACACATAAGTTTGGGAAGCCCTGGTATACACAAATAATGAATGACATGTAAATACGAATAAATTGACTAATTTATATTGATAAACACAAAATTCAATAATTACAACTAAACCACGACCTCTTTTCTTTCGATGGCGCCAAAACTGAATATTAATTTGTTAATGTTACAATTTAAAATACAAAATATAGGCAGTAGTAAAAATGCGTTAATGTTATTAACAAAATCAAATTGTAGTTTTGATGTTAAGTTGTTTACAGTACAAAACATTTATCATTTTGTTATAAAATATTTTTGAAATAATTTATATAATAATACAGTAACAATATATTGATTTACAGATCTTCAGGAAATCTGTTTTTTTACACCATTGTTAATTTTCAAGTACAGGGATAGATATAATTTACTGTCATTTACTGTCATAACCCTATCGCCTGCAACTGGTGCATTAACTGGTGTGGTACAATAATTTAAATTTCCGGATTCAGTATTAAATTACCAAGACACTTACTCAGTACAGGTATTAAAGTGCTGTAACTATTTTCCCGGATTAGTATATTTTTTCACAAAGGTAGTGTTCGTCACGTTCGTGTTCCGGTTTGAAGGATAGGTTTAGGTACGTTTGCTAAGCGCCATTGACATCCTTAATGTCTAATTGTGACGTGTTGTAATATTATTTTCTTACATACTATTTTAATAGCTGGCCTTTGTAGGTTACTAGTTGCTACTACACTGGCTATTATTTTAAGAAAATATAAATTCTTAAAAAAATATAAGTTTTTAAAATGTAGAACAAAAAATTGATTCTGCTTTACAGTCTGTGACAGTCTGCTTCAGAGTCAGCTGGACTCTGCTTTACGGTCTGTTTCAGAGTCTGCTATGATCGTGGTCAAAATTTTAATTCGACAAGTCGAAGGAACTCAACAGAAGTACTACTATGACTGCTGCTCGGTGGTGGGAGGACCCTAGATCGGCGGTACCTGCCCCGCTAGTGTTCTTCTCTGGCCGCCTTCCCCAGCTGCCCACTTCTGCTGCTGCTTCTGGTTGCTGAGGGAAGGCGCCAAAGGGTCCCGCTACCCCAACCGCCGAAGCCCACAGCAACAGTCCTTCATGTTCCGTCGACGAAAGCCTATAAGACCACCGTATACCACGCCCCTTTTTTCTAATCTAATAGAAACACAAGCTCTGGTGAAGTGCACAGACTTTTTATAGACTTTTATTATATTTTATAGTGTTATTTTGTTTATATTTTATTTCTTTAACATTATTTATACCAACAGGAATCCCTACCTGTCTGTTGGTTTATTTATTTTCTGTTAACATAGATGTGGGTGGTAGGTAAGCCATCCCCACTACGTTACAGTGTGTATCTTAATATCAAAACCTAGAGATATGTATCTTATTTATTTGTTATTAGCTATACCCGCAACATGGTTCGAGATTGCTTGCACTAAACCCTAATCTACGAGGGTGGATCCAAAAGTTCGTGGCCTAACCTACATGAAGCTATGACAACTTTTTAAAATCTACCGTCATTTGTTAGTATGTGTCATATTGATTTATTGTGCGCAGTTTCATTCCGATACTGCACAATATGAATTTTCTGTGATTATTTGTT